>JAVXUM010000020.1:1688196-1698327 GCA_035590655.1 Pouteria glomerata | reverse complement strand
AGGTTTCAATATTGTCTTCTTTAAGCTAAGTTTAAGTTCTAAGGAAGTTCTTTAGCTTAGAGTTCAAGTTGAGTTCATAATGCATTAAAAGTTTCAAGTATATGTATTTAGGAAAATTCAAGGTATTACACATGTCGTAGAGTTACATTTAAAAAATCACCAAATAAGAAAAATAGGGACATTTGAAATTTGAAATTGCTTGAACATGGATGTGTGGAAGGGAAAATCATTATACAATCTATTGTAGAACTATGCGCATATCTAGCAAACTATTGGAGCTATTTTTCTTGAGAAGTGGTTGGCAAGATTTTAGGTGTGGAGATATGCTTATCATCCCCCCCTCAATCTAGCTTAGGAAAAATACTGAGCACATAGATTACTACGGAAAAATAGAGCTTTGGTAGAGACTTCGTGAAAATGTCTGCAGGTCGTAAAACGGGTGGTACATATCAAGTAACCAATTGATGGACAGCTCTACCTTTCGCATAACAAATGATAATCTAATGGAATATGCTTGGAGTAAAAATGAAACATCAGATTAACTATCATGTGAATAGCGCAAAGATTATCAAAAATAAGATGTGGAGCCTTGGTAAATGAAATTCCAAGATCACGAAGTAGATATGTAATCCAAGTAAGTTCAGCTATGGCACTGGTCATAGATTGATACTCTGCTTTAGAACTTGAATGAGAAATTATGGGTTACTTTTTCAAACTCTGAGAGATACAATTTGCCCTGAGAAAGACACGAAAACTACTAGTATTTTACCCAATAGAGGGATAACCAAACCAATCAGCATCAATAAATGCATAAAGAAAAAGACTACAAGTAAGATAATGAATCTCAATATCAGATGTACCCTTCAAATAGCAAAGAATATGTTTAACATCTTTAAGATTACCTGATGACTCAGTAAACTCTTATGCTTCAAATGATCTGAATCGAGTCCAGAAAGCTGCCTTGTACACTAGTGTGGTACCTATCAAAGAGCTTTCGATGCTTAAGCTAGCAAAAGAGTTCGAGAGATTATTTTGGCAGAGTAATAGTAAAGCAAAATGTGTTGTGTACCTAATCACTAGAGAATGTGGTATTTATAGAGAGAAATAGAATATGCATGAGTAGGATACAGATGAGTCACACCAGGTTATACTTCTTATCCAACCAGGTTACGCCATATTTATTTGTAGATCCTAATGCAAATTCTTCTCAATTAGTTATCAAAATCCTTAAGGGGCAAACAACACCTTTATAAGCAAGTTTCACAGAATATGTCGGAAAATTATTATACATGGGGCAATGACATAAGCTAATTTATCATATGTGGAATGGTGTGGAATGGTCAATTGGTCAAGTCAAGTCATAAGTCCAGTCGATCAAGTAACTAGGTCAGTCGGGGGCCAGCCTACCATATGCCCCCGATTACCCTAGTCCTTGAAAAGGGCCAAGGGAAATCTGATAGATGTTCAGTCGAGAGTTGCTAAGCCATTGGTCCATCCATGGGAATATGTGCATATTTATTATTTTACTGACATGTCAGGCGTATGCATACTTTTAAAAAGACACAACCATTTTACCTTATTATCATGTGTTGCATTCGTATTAGCCATTTGTAACTTCACTTAGCCTGGACTATTGGATCAATTATTTCTCGCCTTTAATCTGGTCATCGAGTTTGAAAAATAACAATTAAAAATTTGGTCCCCTTCATTATAAATGCTGGAATTAGATTATGGGATTTCTTTTACGTGCTCAAAACTCTTTCTCTCTAACTCCCATTATTGCTGTTGCTTGTCAAATTGCTTCTTTGCCGCTCTTATCTACTGTCGTGAAATTTCATTGGCTCTTTGGTTGATAAGACTCTTTCTTATATCTTTTCAGTTTTTCAACTTCCTTTTATGATTTGGCTGTTAGCTCGAAGCGCTTACTTTTTTGAGAGGAACCATAGGCTCTCAAATCCTATAAGGTTTGTAGAAAACCCTAGAACTATTAGGTCTATTGTAAGTGGCTTAATTTCTTGTCATTTTCTCTTCGTTTATCTCAACTATTTTTGTTTACAGCCATGGGTAATCCTGAGATAGTCAACTCGATGAATGTAAGTGACTTAAATGATGATAGTTTCATCTTTTTCTGTCATAAAAACATAACTGCCCCCAGTGCAAGTAGAGCTCGGACGAACAATAATAGACATATCGTTGACATTTTTGAGCCAAACATAAAAGTAAAATAATCCCGTATGGTTGTTAGCAATGACAAGGGAACAACCTTTGAGGTAGAGAAAATTAGATCTACTATCACGTCCAAGAGGATATCAGAGATAATTTCTAATTTCCAATTTTCTCCAAATATCACTTTTTGACTTCTAAGGGATAGAGACACCGCTTACTCACCCTAATAAGGAGATATCAAGGTTTATGAAGCTGCTTTAATTGGTGGACTACACTTTCCTCTCTTCAAACTTGTTTAGAAGAATTACACCACCTTGATTTGGCCCCGGGGCAAATTCCATCGAACAGCCGGTAAATCTTAATTAAATGCATAGTGTTCTAGAGAGTCACCACCGGGCACGAACTATCAGTGAAGCTATTCCTCTATTTCTACAAGTTAACCGAGAGTGGCTCGAGCGAGTGATACTTCTCAGCAAGAAAGCCAGAGTTCAACTTTGTCACAAACATACCAACCTCCTGTAAATGATGGAAGGAGAAATACTTCTTCATTTGATAAAGTACTTGGGAGTTCCAGCCATGGCAATCTAATAACGATAAGAAGTTCTAGGTCTCTTGGGTGTGGAGTCAACAAACACTAAGGGGTATGCTTAGATCCTTTCTTTTGTTCTATTTGTCTTTTTTTTTTCTTTTTTTACTTTTAACATTTTTAAGTTCCCTTAGATTGCTATAGGGTTTAGGGTTCTAATTATTCTTTTCCATTTAATCGGCTTAGAAACAAACTACCCTAACTCGAGATTAAAAAGAGCTCCTTAGCTGAGTAAAGACTCATATAGTTAGAGAAGCCTAATTCCTGATCACTATAAAGAATCTCGCCCTTTACTTGCTCGGTCGCTACCCCTCAAAAGAAGCCCTAGCAGTCGAGCGTGAGTAGAGTGAGTTCATATTTCTATTTTGTAAAGTTTTGCTTACCTATTTTGACTTATCATAATCTTTCTTTACAGATAATACTATTCTCGAAAGGATTGAGACCACTAACTAATCATCTCGACCAGACCAACGAGAGTAATAAGTAAGAAGATATGTCCTTCGATCTAGGCTACCTCAATCAGATTGGCAAGAAGCAACTTCCAAAAGAAGCCACGGGGCAGCTAACCCCCAAAAAGGTAAGGACAGCTAAGTTCCTTCCTCCAATTGCTTCTCAAAATAAAGAGCCCCCCACTTCAACAAAGAAAATTGGTTCAAACTGTGAAGAGGATTCTATCTGGGTTTGGCTCCTAAATTGGGGCCTCATCTCGCCAAATGTTGCTGTGTAATAGCAAAGCAGCCTGGCAAAAACTGCTCACTACTGTGACTAATGCTGATCAGGAAACAATTCGAGGTGTCCCTAGCATAAACATGGTTTATGACATGAACCATGAGTTTTTTTTTTCTACTTAAATGTATCATTCTTTAAGGTTTGGCTCTAACCTGTATTGCTTTATGAAAACCTTGGTCTAATCATTTGCCGTGTATAATCAACTAGCAAGCACGGAAAAATGCCTTAAATAAAGAGAGAAAAAAGAAAGAACAACTGCTCACTAATATCGATGTAGCTCATGGATATTGCTCTGGCGAAGAAGAAAAACGTTCTATGTGTTAAACGCAAAATAAGCAAAGAAAATAAAGACTTGAAAACTAAATGTGCCAAACTATGGAGGGAGGTTGAACTGAGAAGGCCTTTTAAGAGAGGACACTGAAAAGAAAATTTCTAAAGCCTCTAAGGAACTACAATGCACTAGAAAGAAAACAGTGGCTACATTTTTAAAGACCAATGACCAGTAGGCCCTGCTTCTTCCTATGTTTTTACAAGGCTTCAATCATGCAAAAGATAAGTTTGCCTCTTCCTTCCCTAATCTCAACATCTCTGAACTTAAGCCAAGCTAAGCTACCACTGTTGAAGCTCAGGGAAATGTACAATGGTAGGGGATTGATCAAAAGCATATGCTTGACCACGTTAGGGGGCTGACTGACCCTAAAATGTGTTTAGGTTCTACCTCTCAAGTGCAAGAAAGTGGTCGTAGTTTTACTCGATGAGAACTGAGGTCATTTCCACAGGGAAGGCTTTGTTAAAATCTCTAGACTTGTTCTCTTAATTAGTAGGTGAACGTAAGTTACTCTAAACTAACTTTAGATTTACAAGATGATTGAGTATGGTATGGTTGAGAATGGTGGAGTAAAGGAATCATGATATTAAATTAAAATAAAAATATTAAAAATAAAGTAACTACGATAATCATCGCTTCGAACCAAATTCGATAGTGGGATAGTAGAGGTTTACCCAAACACATTGATAACTTAACCTAGCAACTACACATGAGTTACTAGACCGAACGTTATATCTTTTAAAACCTAATTTATGGAACTCAAAATAAGATGAGGTTTTTGAAAAAAGTTTCAGACTTACCAGGAAATTGAATCAAATACCTAGTGTGCACGAGTATTAACTCGTAACTAGGCTTCAATTATAACACGGATGAATTGATTTCTTAAGAAAACCTCAAGTTATGGTTTTAGGAAAATAGGTTCTAAATCACCAGGCCATTGAATCAAACACTTAGTACGCACAAGTGGCGAATCATACCCAAGCTTTGATTATAACATGGGTGATTTGATTTCGTAAGAAAACCTAATTTGGGTTTTAGAAAATATGTTTCTAACTCACCGAGACATTGAACTAAACACTTGGTTGGCATAAGTAAAAACTTATAACCAAGCTATGGTTGTAACACGGGTAGTTTGATTTTGAAAGAACCCTAGCTTACTATGAAATTCTAATTAGAACTCAAATATATATTTTATTAAAAAGGAATCTTTTACGTTTGAGTTCACCAAACTACCACACCACCGTCAATGGTTCGAAGCCAAGAACTAACCCTAGCCTAACATATTTTAACTTCACAGAAGAAAATAAACTTGCAAACCATCCATTAATGTAAAACAAACAAGTACAAAGTAAAAAGAAAGACGAAGAACAAAAATAATGTACTATGAAATAAAAACAAAAGATGAAAAATAAAATTGAAATACTTTTAATTGAAAATATTGAAAAGTAAAGCACTTACATATAAACCTTAGGAGAGAAAAAGTGAAAATGCCACACAAAACTTTAACTAAACTCTAATGCATAAATGTAATGTAGCTCCCTTGCCTTTTGTGATGTCAGAACTCAGGCGTATTTATAGGCTTACAAGGATTAAGAGTAAGAAAGTAATTTTATCACTTTAAAATAACATCAAAATTCTATTGGAAAAATAAGTCTCGAGTGCCCAACAAAAAAGTGGCGTGCGCCCAAGCCAACTATAGATAATTGTTTGAGAAAAGTCCTTAAAGAAAAGCTGAGAATCAGCTCTCAACGGGCACGTATGGTGGAACTTAATTGGGCGCCCAAGCCTCGTGCACCTAACAGAAGACTATCTTGTGCACCCATGACTCGTGCGCCCACTATAGTTGTCCGATTCTGGTTTGCAAATTTGAGCTCCCAACTTACTTTTCTTGATTATTTTCCTTCCATTACCCTACAAAACACACAAAAACAATGTAAATAATCAAAACATGATAAGAAACGAGTTTTACTTGATAAAATGTTCAAAAGAAAAGTGTGAAATAAGGTTAAAATCAACAATGGTTACGAGCAATTAGGAGAACGGCTCCGTGGTCAAGGTCGTCGAAAAAAGTGCTGGTCAAAATAACATAAGTCAAGAAGAAAAAGATAATCCAGACCAAGTTGATCAGACTGTTGCCTGAGTCTTCCCCTTGTTCATCTTACTAGTAGATTGATTATCCCTAATCATCTTTTTTTTTTTTTTTTTTTTTGTTTAAAGGCAAATATGTACTTAACTTTCGATCATTAATATTAGACTTCCTTATTATCAATGCCAAACTTATCTATTTTACTTCAATAATGTGTTAAATTTGATTTTTGTTTAAATGAAGAAAAAGTTATCTATCAATTACCATTGCATAATTGTGACTAGCTTCTTTCGCTTTGCTGTTGTGATCTTATTTTAGTTAATGTTAACTTTCTCAGTCACTTTAACTCTATTCAAATTCATCTTTGTTTAAGTAGGTAGGCCATAGCTGCTCTGCTCAACCACATGAGCCAAGCAAGATTTTTACGCCACTTGGTCACGTGAACTAAGCAAGAATACTTACCATTGTTTGGCATTAACCTCATGAGCCATCAACATCGTGAGATGTCTTTATGCTGCTTGGCCACGTAAACCAAGTAGGATCTTTGCTTTATTTGGTCACGTGAATCAAGTAGGAATACATGCCATTATTTAGCATCAGCCTCATGAGTCATCTCTGCGCTGCTCAGCCATGTGTGCCGAGCAAGTTCTTTGCTCTACTCAATCTAGTGAATCGAACAGGAATATACTCCACTTATGATAGAAATTGGTTGAAACCCGCTCAAGTGTCGATTTTCATTAATAATAAAATATCAAATTACAATCATAAATGAATTTTAAACAAAATACTTTGCAAGTGTTCAGCATGTCAAGGATGAGGTAATTCTTTGCCCCTGAGTGCTTTGAGTCTATAGGTTCTTTTCTGAGTAAAGCCCAACACTAAATATGGATCTTCCTAATTTGGCCATAACTTTCCTTCTTATGGATTTCTTATAGACTGGTTGACTCTCTTCAGCACCAATTCTCCACATCGGAATTTTCTTGGTCGAGCTCTAGAATTATGATACTACCGCATCTTTTATTGGTAAGAGGCTATTCTGGTTGTGGCTTATAACCGTTTCCCTTATGGCAGATCAACCTCTTCATTCATCATCTCATCATTCTACTCAGGGTTAAAGTCATGTGTTTTGAGCTGGGAAGTCCAATCTCGAAGAGAATTATAGGCTCTGTTCTATACATGAAGGAAAAAAGAATTTGACCGGTTGCCACCCTTTCAGTCATCCGACAGGCCCATAAAATACTTGAAGTTCATCTACCTAGAGACCTTTTGCCTTGTCCAACTTTGTTTTAATGATCTTGATAAGAGACCTATTAGTGATTTCAACCTGTCTATTAGCTTGAGGGTGTTCGAGTGATAAGTAATGATGGCTAATGCTAAGTCTTCGTACAACCCATTAAACTGCTTCCCTTCAAATTATTTTTCGTTGTCAGTGATCACCACCTTGGGGATACAAACTGGCACACTATGTTTTGCCACAAAAACTTCCTAATGTTCTACACGGTAATAGTAGACAAGGTTTTTGCTTTTGCCCACTTGATAAAATAATCAATTACGACTACGACAAACTTCTTATATCCCTTCCTAACGGAAATGGCCTAATAATATCTATTCCCCATTGAGTAAATAGTTAAGGACTTTGGATTGGTATCAGTTCTTGAGTAGGCTGCCTTGGAACGTTAGAGAATATTTAGCATTTATTGCATTTCTTAATGAACTCTTGGCATCATTTTCAATGATTAGCTAGTAGTCGCCAACTTTCAAGATTTTTTTAGCTATAGCCTTGCCCCCTGAGTATTTGCTACAAACACCTTCATAGACTTGTCTCATTGCATAGTCAGCCTCCTAATCACTGATACATCTCAATAATGGAGAGTTATGCCCTCTTTTGTAAAGGATCCTCTCTGCTGGGAGATATCTACTCGATTAATACTGAACCCTTCTTGCTTCATTCTTATCATTCGACAAAACTTTATTCTCTAAATATGCTTTGATTAGTCTGGCCCACATAGCATCTTGCTCTACTTGGTTACCTTTTGGGGTTTAGATGCTCAGAGAATCTAAGACCTCGATCGGAATATTGGACTTCTCCTACCCAGAAGATGTAATTCTTACCAACCGGTCTGCCTTCTCCTTTTACGATCTCAAAATGCGTTGAAGCTAGAATTTTAAAATTTTCTAGTTTGACTCCTTGCTATTTGACAATATTCAGTCATATGATCCCCTCTTACTTCTTAATCTCCCTATATTTGCTTTATGACTAGTTGGAAATCACTATAGACCACTATTTGCTTTGCCCCTATTCACTGAGCCATCTGGAGACCAATGATTAGGGCTTCATATTTAGCTTCATTGTTAGAGATAAGTAACATGAAATGCAATGCATACTCTAATCTATGTTCATTAGGAAAAACAAAGATTATACTTGCACCACTAGAGATTTAAGTAGAGAGGCCATCAACATGCAGTGTCCAAGTCTGCTTGAGATCTTCTTCTTCTAGTAGGTCAGCTAGGTGGGTCATAAATTCAGTTATGAAATCCACCGCTGCTTGCTCCTTGATTGCCAATCTTGGTCGATATTAGATGTCAAATTGGCTGAGCTCGATCAACCATTTCATTAACATGTCTGAAATTTTTGGCTTGTACAGGATATTTTTTAGAGGCTGATTAATGAGAACTACAATCGTGTGGGCTTAAAAGTAAGCTCTCAGTTGTTAAGCCGCTATTATAAGAGCAAGGGCCTTTAACACCATATTCGAATAACGCTCTTCTGCCCCATAGGGCCATGCTCGTGTCAAAGATAGGCTTCTAGACTTCATCTTCCTTCCTCACTAGTGCAGAACTCACACCCGTGGTTGAAATGAAAAAGTATAATACAGTTCTTCTCCTGGGGTAGTCCAACCGACCCTAGGTATTGCTTTATCTGCTTAAAGGCTTCATTACATTCTACCGTCTACTTAAAAGCCTTCTTGAGCACTTTAAAGAAGGGATGGCACTTGTCTGTGGAGTAATAACTGAATCTGTACAGAGCTACTACCCTCCCAACCAACTTTCATACTTCTTTTATTATTTGTGGGGGCTACATTTCTATTATTACTCTAACTTTTTCTGGATTAGCATCTATTCCTCGGTTGGACACCATGAAATCAAGAAATTTACTAGATGTAACCTAAAATGCACACTTAGCTAGATTGAGCTTCGTTTCGTGCTTTCTCAAAGTGTTGAAGGTTTCTTGTAGGTTAATGATGTGAGAGGTAGCCATTTTTCTCTTGATGAGCAAATCATCTATGTGCACCTCAACATTTCTTTTGATCTAACCTTTGAATATCCTGTTCATCAACTGTTGGTATGTTGCCCCCGCATTTTTCAACTTGAAAGGCATGACATTATAGCAATACAACCTTGGTCGATGATGAACATAGTATGCTCCTAATCACGCTCGACCATCTTTATTTGATTGTATAATGAGAAAGTATCCATAAAAGATAACAACTCATGACATGCCATAGAGTTAACCGGCAGATCGATGGTTGGCAGTGGGAAACTATCTTTTGGACATGCCTTATTGAGATCGATAAAAAAAAAACACACATTTTTCCTTTACCATTAGACGTCTTTACCATGACCACATTTGATAGCCAAGTGCAGTAGTGGACTTTTCGAATGAATTTAGCCTTTCTAATTTATCAACCTCCTATGCAATTGCCTCATTGCACTTAAGATAAAAAAATTTTCTTTTCTATTTTATTGACCTACCTAAAAAAATGTTCAAATGACGAGCAACCGTATTTGTACTTATTTCCAGCATGTCTTCATGGGACTAAGTGAAAGCATCCATATTATTAAACAAAAAATCTCTTAATTTAGTTTTCAGTGGCTCAAGTGTCTCCGAGCCAATCTTTACAAATCTGTTCTATTTGAAAATGTTGATCATAACGTCCTTTAGCTCCTCAACTGGCTCTTCTCATTTTAGTTCTTCGTTATCCCAAACTTCTAGGCTGTCCACGACTGGTGTCTCTTTTACAATACCTTACTTAAGTGAGGATATATACCCTTTGGTCGCCCCTGGCACATCTCACACCATCTTCAGTGGCAAATCCACCCAAGGTGACTCGTATCTCACCAATTGACTAGTTATTCTATCTTGCTCAGTCCAAGCTCCCACTACAAGAAATAACATCTTTAGCGACCACTTTTAGCGACCAAACAGCAATTTGGTCGCTAAATATTTAATTTTAC
>JAVXUM010000020.1:1676595-1688096 GCA_035590655.1 Pouteria glomerata | reverse complement strand
CTATATCTTGAGTTATGAGCCTCCAATAAGATATCTCCCCTTAAATTATCTGCAAGAGGAACACATAGTCGACCATTGAATCTAAGTACTCCCTCTGCATTAATTGTGAAGTCTGAAGCATTCCCTTTCCCCAACTCTTCTTTAATCCGCTGACATTGGGAGTCATTCAACTGTGCAGCTTTAACCCTGTCTAGTAAAGTGGGTCTAATTGTTAATTGACTGCAAAGTGCCACTTCTCCTTGTCGAACAACTTCAACATCCAGACTCTTCAATTCTTTCACTAAGCACAGCTGAGTTGTGAGCATTGCCAAAGTCCCATTTGAAGATTTCCTACTCAAGGCATCCGCCACTACGTTTGCTTTCCCAGGATGATACATAATACTAACATCATAATCTTTAAGCAGTTCTAGCCATCTCCTTTGCCTTAAGTTAAGCTCTTTCTGTGTGAAGATATACTTCAAACTCTGATGATCAGTGTAGATCTCACATGGTTCTCCATACAAATAATGTCTCCATATCTTTAGTGCAAACACAACTGCGGCTAACTCTAAATCATGAGTGGGATAATTCTTTTCGTGTGGCTTTAACTGACGAGAAGCATATGCGATTACCTTCCCTTGCTGCATAAGAACACAACCCAAACCCTGGCGTGATGCATCACTATAAATCACAAAGCCACCATCTTCTTTTGGTAGAGTAAGGATAGGTGCGGATACCAACCTCTGCTTAAAATGATTTATTTTATTAAATTAATTTAAAATATATTATATTAAATTCACTTAATTTTATAATAAAATTAAATATTTTATTAAAATAAAATTAATTCCTATAAATGAAAATACATTACCAAACATGTTTTCTGTTTTCATATTTTTTAAAATAATAAAAAAACAGAAAACAAAAATAATTAAACATAAATAAAAAAATATAAATAATTCCAAACGATCCTACATTTACATATTTAACAAAAATAATTTAAAATTTATATACAATAGTCACAGTTATTTGCAATATTTATATCACAACAGCGTTGTTCTCAATTTACCTCACGTTGCTTGCATTCTTGTAAAATTTTAATCTCGAATATATTTATTCCACATCCACGATTATCCAAACAAATCATTAGACAATTGGTAAAATGATAACGAAAAGAAGCTTCTGTTCTATGCGTTTAGTCACCGCGTGAAGAGGCCAGCAGCGGGACTTATCCTGCTATTCTTCCCACTGCAGGGATGGCAACCAACCCTTGTCATGTTGGGGTTAACCTCTGTCCATTCATATTAATATACGATTATTTTTAAATATTTTAAAAATTAATAAATATATTAAATTATTAATTTACTTCAAAATCATATCAAATTAGACCAATTTCATCCAAATATATTCATATCGTATCAAATTCATATTTTCTCTTTGCGTCCATACAAATAATATCAATGTTATGGCTAACATTGTCACCCGCTCCTAATGTCGTCCAAAGGAGCAAGTTGGTGATTGAGGAATCAACAAACTTCAGATGAAGAAATCCTCGAGCTCTAATAATTTTAACAATTTTCTCAAGTACCAGTATTATTTAAAACACTCGTCAATTAGTTTTGTGCTTGATAACTCAACAAACATAATCCCATATACTCTCTTATTAGGGAGAATAATAATGAAAATCAGCTTAAGACTAGATCCAGAAATAAACAAATGATCGGAAAAGCTAAAAGCAGCAGTTTCACTAATACAAGGAAATAGAGATGATCTGAAGAAAAAATAAATAAAAACTATGCAAGTACACAAACAACCAATCAGAACACTGTTTCAACTGCTAAAAAACCAATATTCTGATCCTTGGGAACTTGGACAAAAGATTGTCAGTGAATACAAAATACTCCAGCTGATCATGCAGCAACTTGGCCAAAGAGGCACTTGCGGATCTGGCAGGAGAAGAAAAACAATGAATGTAGTCAAAACAAAGCCATGCATAAATTACTAGAAAGTTAATCGCGTTTAGGAACAATTATTTGACCAAACGGCTAGATTTGCTACTCTCTCACTATCTCTCTTGATAGATAAATAAAATTTTATTAATAAAGGGCATTAAGAGATGCCAGCCATTTACAACCTAAAATTCAAGACACTATACCTCCCACAAAAAAAAAATCAACAATATACACAGAATTTCATCATTTAGAATCCCAAACTGACATTTTTACTTTCTTTGTAATTTTTAATTTATCAATTGCTGCTGGTATATAAGTTGCAATTGAACACCGTCAATATGTTGTAACCATCATATATTTGCCAAACTTGGTAAATTCTGTGTATATTGTTGTTTCCCAGTTAGAATTAAGGTTCTGGTTATTTAAGCAACATGTAGCTTATGGACAAATCACCTTTAATAGAATAATAAACTCTCTGTTTGAGAATTCATTCTCAATTTCTCAGGTAGCTTCCACAGTTCCCCAGATTTAAGTTTTTCTCATTCAACTAGTAAGATAACTAGCAGCATTTAGTCCAGCTTGAATCATATCAAGTTTCATATTTTGGTTTGTGTCACAGGGCAAAGAAGAAAACAATGTCATATACAAATTTTCTCAATTTTCTGAGAGCACTCTGTAGAAATATACAAGGAAGAAACAAACCCGTTGGCACACGCCTTTGGCTCAAATCAAAATCTCTAGTTTATCCATAATGAAGACTGACAAATATAGCAGCCAACATAAAATATCAACAAGACTCATACAGGAAATAAAGCAAAAAGCAGGTAAGCACTGAAGCACAGAAAGGTGATCTGCCTCATATGCACAAGTTTCTGCCAGTTCTAGAACATTGGCAATTTTGTACTTTCTATATCTTCAAATAATATTTCCACTCAAAAAGAAAATGCATTTAAAAAAAAAACTTTCAAATAGCCAAAAAAATTAAGGATCCTTTGAAGTGAGAAGTGAGAGTATGGAGGACAAAATCAAGAGCAAGGGACCATACCTCTGGAAGTTTTTTACGGAACACAACATCCAACCTTGCATCAAGTGTGTTCTCACACACAATTTTCCCATCTCGAGAAGCCAAAACTATACCTCCAGAGCTGAAAAATAGAAAAAGTAGAGGGCTTTCCAATCAGCAATCTCAGAACAAATTCTCAGTTTGAAACTTTAAAGAGCTTAAAACATATTTGCCTATATAGTTAGCTTTGTTGCTTAGTCAACTATAACAAACATCACAATTAGCTGCAGACTGTTTATTCTAAGAATGTGCTACAACAGAAAAACAAAAGAAGTTACCAGAAAGGACCGTGGGCATCATGATGGGAAGGAGCAGGGGGAAGATGGACAGGATCAATTATTATCTCAGGCAGATGGACAGTAGCTTTTGCAGAATATTCCTCTTTTGCTGAGTCCAAAACATGCTCCACCGAATGTAGGTCCTCTTTTCGGCAACGTAACAGGACTGCCGGCTCTTTTAGTCTAAGCAAACTCTGGAATGTACCATCAAATTACCATTCAAATTTTCAATTATCACAATGATCAAGTTCTATACTCTAGTGATAAAACATGCCAAAAGAAGTTATCAATCAAAAATTGTTAAAAAGGCATGACGCAAATTTTGGCCCCTTGTTAAAGTTGTATCAATTCATGTTTCCCCATATCTTTGGAAAGAAAAGAAAGTCCTCAAGTCAGAAATCGTTTTCAAATTCGACTGAAAACCAGGACCTTTACTAGAGATGATTATAATATGAGATCGATTTCTCAAAAGTAAACCTTCAGGATCAGGTGAGAACTAATCCTTAATTTGTTTATGTAATAGCATAATTTTTCCTTCTCAATATCTTTATACTTATAAAGTTCATTGGTTATGTTGATTCTTAGAAAGCTTGACATATTACAGAAGTTTTCTCCAACCCTCTCATCTTCGCTTCCTCTAATTTTGGCACACCAATCAGAAAATGTTGAATTTTGACACACCAATCAAAGCAATGTCGAATGTCTAAATTTTTGGACCTAATGATATCTAGATTAACATAGAGTGTGTTCGAAGTGTGGATTTGGGAAGCGAAAAGAAAAGGGGAGAATGAATAAAAACCTAAATTCATGTTCTTAAAGGAGTGAGTTAGAAAACTTTAAGAAAACAAAAGGTATTTATCAATAAAACTATCTTTCAATTTAATTATTTTTAATTTCTCAAATCCCATGCCTTTTCCCTTCTATTTTCCACCCCAAACCAAACAAGTAATTTTGAATTCCCATAATTTTCCTTTTCGCTTGATGAATCATTGATCCAAACATAGCCATAAAGAAACAATAGCCCAGATTTTGCATGATTTGAGCAGTGTACTTATGACAGGCTCCATTACTTTAAATGTTATAATAGGTTAATCATGTTTGTGATAACCGGTAATTAAATTAAGATAACATATTTGTTTTAGTTGTTAGGCAATTTATGGGCTAATTATTTTGTATGAGTTGAATTTATAAACATTGGGTTAGATAAACTTTAGGAGGCGTGATATGCTGGAGCCCAAGTCCTTTTATTCTAAAACCCAAATCTAGTGGCCCATTTTGTTACAACCTGACTTGGTAATCCATGGGTCTTGTTCAACCCATGACTTAACTCTCATGACCCAAACCATTCCACTGCCAAACTATCTGTTCTTGAATTCTATAGAATGTTCAAGAGAAACGAGAGAACACACAAACACACACACACACAGAGACAGAGAATTGGAAGAAGGAAAAGAACCTGGAAAGCTATTTCATGATTTTGATCCATATCAGGCTGAATTCATCGGATGGAGATTGGTAAATTGAGCAGGGTTTGGCATCTTGGATATTTTGTCTTCAATCTAAGGATCTTAACATTTTCATAGTTTCTTTGTTCCCTCATAAGAGGTAGGATGAAGAACTCCATTTCTTTTAGTTTAATCTTGAATTTTTAGTAGAGAAATCATTATTGGGTTATACTTTTCTTATGCATATGTTTAATTTTGAGTTTAGAGTTGAATCTAAGAGATTCTCGGCTATTGCATGATTACTAATTTTGATGAGTGATGTACTTTTGGGATGAATATATGATTTTGATCTATATTGGGTTGAATTCATCTGATGGAGATGGGTAAATTGAATTGGGTTTAGCTTCGTGGATGTTGTTTGTAAAACTTGTGTTCAATTTGGCCCTGAGGTAATGGTTTTAGTTTATATATAAGTCACATTTTCCTAAAATTTTGGTGTCTGCATGGGGAGAGTTCAATGGTAAAATCTCTATCAATTGAATTAGAGGTTACCAGCTCGAACCCCTTCGGCCTTTACCTAGCTTTTGTAGAGTAGGTTGAGAGCTCTAGGGGATTAGCTACATTGAAGCCGGGGATACCTCTACCATAAATGTATATATTCCTAAAATTTTGGTATGCTGCAGTTTAGCTTCTTATGAACCCAAGAAAATTTGGATTGCGTCTTTCTGAGTCGGATGAAAGTTTTATGAATTTTCTAGTAAACTAGTGCAGATTAGGAAACCCATAGAATTTAATACTGGCCAGACCATCCAGACTTGAGCCCTGTTATATGATTAGAGCTATATAGTCTGAGCTCTAATTAATTCTTTATCAATTCTAAGGCTCATATGATATACAAAATGCATAATTCTGTAGCATCAATATCATTTAGTGACTTAGAAATCCCTTATGTGGGATGAAAAGTTGTTTTTTGGCTTCTGTGCATAGATAAGTTAAAGGGCGGAGATAACAGGAGCTTACTTCTTTTTGAATAATTTAGCTGTATTGTCCCCAGATTAAATTATGTCGGTTTAATGCATATGTTGCATTGTTATTGGAAATTGGGAATTGGCATTGAAATAATATTATTCACAGAACCTAACATGCAGGGATTGTTCCACCCTAAGGTGAAATCCCCACTACTAACACGAATGCAGACACTGGGGGTAACTGACCCTCTGTAAAAGTCAATGAAGTCGTTTAGGGTGTAGTGAACCCTTGGTTGAGCCCGTAAAAGCGCTAGTTCCCACGGTCGGTGGTAGAAGTTGGAGAATATTTAGGACGTGTCCTAGCATTGCATTTAGATATGTTGTTATTCTTTGCGCATGTTATACACTGTAGTTATTTGAATTCAATTATAAGTTGAATGCACTTGGATATACACACCTAGGTTAGAACTGCTGAGCCTTAAAAAGTTTGAGCCTACTATTGTGCAAGTGTTACTTCAAGAGCTAGTGGCAAACACCCCAAAGACTATTTATTTGGACTACTGACTTTTATTTTGTATGTACCTAACTTGCAGGGAGAGGTGACAAATGGGCGGGTTTGAGTCGGATTAATTCAGATTGGGTTTAATTGGGTAAACCTAATTGCCCAAATAATATTCTAGTCGCAAATAAGTGAATTTATATGGCATAATTGGACCCGCCAAACCATATAACCCACTATATAATTTAATTATATCTCTAATTCAAGTATTATTGATGGTAAAAGTAAAGAATAGGCAGAATAAATAGTTGAGTAATGGATGTGAAAAGTAGAGAGTGGAAGCATTATGGGTAGTGAAGATGGTGGTGAACCATTATATGGGTATCTATTGGGTGTCATCTCTAACCCGCTTTAACCTGCATATAAATAGACCAATACATACTAGCCCAATTATGATCTATTAATAACTTTATGGGGGTTTCGGTGGATTCTTAACAATTTGAAATTGCCACTTCTACTTGTGAGTACCTTAGTTATAGCTATTATATATAATATCATGTTTGTATCCATTTTTTCTACCTGAACAATGAGATATTTCAGAAGCTGTCTATACCCATAGTGATCATGGCTCACACGCAAGAGCTCCTTTGCTGCTGCTTCTTTCATGGAGTTGACCACATCATCCTGAGCTTGAAGAACTTTGATACGAGAAGAGTTGAGTTGCATGGAGTACTCACTAAAACAATTTAAACAAATTTAAATGAATATACTTGAGTAAATACTAAATATGTGAAGAAGATGAGAAGGATGGTGATAGTAATGGGTGGTTCCCCAACCATGTTCCATCTTCCTACTTCAAATTAAATATGTAAAAATTGTAAAGTTGCATTGATGATAATACTACTAAAGACTACAAAAACAATTGTAGGCACCTTTGGAAGAGAAATACAATATACATCACGACATTTTGATTGTTCAAATCATCAAGAGCCCATGCAACAATCTTCTTGAGCTGTATCTGTTTGCTTTATCAATCATTCAATATTGCAATTCTTAAAAAGAGTATAAGAAGGCATTTTCAATCTGTTTGGAAAAATTTAACTCTTGGAATTGATTTATCAATTCCTTACTTTAAATCAAATCCAAATTTTGATTTCATTTAAATTGGTTAATTTGATAAATGAAATTTTGTATTTGGAACAAATGTTTCTATTAACAACTGAATTGAAGTTCTCGTGTTTAGAACTTAAACATAATTGATTTGAGAAAAATACTAAATTTGATCCTGATATAAATTGGTTAATATAAGATATAAGGGTAAATTCATCTACTTAAATAAATGACTGAAGAAAATAATCAACTCTCACCAAATTTTATCATTTTGGGCCGGATTTCAAATTGTAAGAAAATCCCAAGTTTTAGGTAATGAAATTAAATCAAATCTAACTTGGAAAAGTCTCATTTTGATTCCAAATATGAGAATTAGTGGAAACTATCACCAAATGAAATCAAATGTCACCAATTTCACCTTTCCAAACAGAAATAGAAACAAAAGTTAAGCAACGCAGGCTTGGATAGGAATTCAGATCCAAGGATAAATAATTGACAGTGCGAACACACTGTTTGCTTTGCAAGAAAATCAAGGAAAATGTGTCATGAGATCAAATCACACTGTATACTCCATAGTCGGCATAATCCAGCACATAGGAACAATAAAAAATTGTTATAAAATGAGTCCACCGCAACGCACTAACATACTCCTAACTATAAAAGGAAAAAAAAAAAAAACAGAGGTAAAATACACAAAACATGCAAGGGCTCAAAAGTTACATTTTTCTGCGAACTTCAACTTGTTTCTCTTTACGCTCGTACTCCTGTCTAATCTTCTTTTTCTCTGCTTCTACTAGTTGCAACTTCTCAATGTTGAATTCCTGCAATAACACAACAGTTCTGTACATCAAATCTGTAGATATTCAAATCAAAATCGATCCTCCATGCATATGTGATTTATATACATTCACATAGCAACGCAAACAGAGATTTTCCCGAAATTAAGGATTTTTTAAGTGAAAGAAAAAGGCAGGAATCGAAAGAAAGATCGGACGCACTTCTTCGGCGGAAACAGAGATCTCGTTGGCCTTCTCTTCGGCTTCTTGGCGGATGAATCTGACCATCTGCTGGATCTGCCTGGAGACATCTGCGTCGTTCATTTTCGGAGCGATGCAGGGAACGGATCGGAGAATAGGCGGTGGTGAACGGAGGGCTTTTCAAGCGGCTCGAGTCTTCTTCGAACGTTACTTGAGAAGAAGACAACCGTATGATACTTATACTTATCTGGCATGCATATCACAAGTAGATTTTCCCCAAAATTATTTTTATAAAATTCCATAGACCTACCGTGATGTTTTGGGAATAGCAATCAGACGCTATAGTTTCTGAGGATTTACGAATCTTGCCCTTATTTGCTTGACTTGGATGGAAATGCCCTCAATTGTGTTTTCTATTTTTTTTTAATCTTTTTAAAGAAAATAATAAACATCTTTATCTTTAAATTTTCTGTGCAAATAACCATTGTTTCACATTTCTAACTCTAGAAAGTTCAAAAATAAATTTTATTTTAAAATTATATGTAACAGTTCGGAACCACCACCGCCTGACGATATTGTCCGCTTTGGCCCCTCGGGTCTCTCCTCGGCACAGTTTCACGGTTTTATTCTTGGTGAGGGCAGCCCCAGTGCCTCCTTAAAGGCCACATCGGTTGGGAGGGAGAACGAAGCCTGCCTTTGTTCTTAGCGAGAGCAGCCCCAATGCCCCCCAAAAGGCTTCGCCAGTGGAAAATCTACCCCCTTGGAGGTCCAGCGTCTCCGCTGACACACCGATCCGGCACTAGCTATGATACCATTTGTAACTGCCCGGGACAATCACTGCCTGACGATATTGTCCGTTTTGGCCCCTCGGGTCTCTCTCCCGCACAGTCTCACGGTTTTGTTCTTGGCGAGGACGACCCCAGTGCCCCCCAAAAGGCCTCGTCAGTGGAAAGGTTTCCACCCCTACTTATTAGACAGGTTTCGTTCTCCCTCTCAACCGATGTGGGATCTCACATTATATTTTATAAGTTCTCTCAAATAATTTTTTAAAAGATTTTGGAGTTGTGATTTGAATATATGAATTATATTGTTCTTTTTATTTTTATTTATGTATTATTTTTTCTTTTTCTTTTTTTTGCATGGTGGTTTTGAGTGTGTAATCACGTGCTCCATTAATGTAAAATATTTTTTGCAAAGATATATGAATTCATATGTAAAAAAAATCTTCAAACGTGAAAAAAATATTTTCCAAAAAATATTTTAGGATGAAGAACATGAAGGTTGTTTTAGTATTTATAAATTTAAAATTAAGAGAAATTTTACTATTTATTTATAAAAATTACTTAAATATTATTTTCTTAATTTATGCATCAATTTTAATGGTTTAATTCAGTAAATTATAATAGATTTGAAATTAAAGACAAATTTTTTGAAATTCTTCCTCACTCAGTGTTTCAAAAAATATTGATTCCACCACTTTAATATTGATAATTAAAAATTTTACATGTACTAACTACATATCTTATATTTAATATAATTAAATCTTAATTTGAAACTGTAACATAGTAAAAGATATACAAATATATACTAGCACTCAAAATTCCAATTAATATAGAGATTTCTGAAATTTTTTAATTTTTTTTCATCATTATTTTTTAATCACTGATAACCATACAGAATTTAAAAAAGAATGTAGAAGTACCCTTCGGGGGTGGTAGGTCGGGTGCGCCTAAGAGCTTGAGCCTCTTAAGGTCCCGAGTTCGACTTTCTTTCGGGGGATAGGTTACCGCTTTGCGGGCTCTTTATTGACTTCCACTTGATCGAGCCGGTCCGCCAGGGCTTGCCTAGGCTGATTTACCTCTCCGTGGTTCTTTGCCGACTAGGGCCACATGAACGAGCTTCACCCAGAGCGCACCCTCGAGTAGTGGTTGCGGACTTCCTCGCACAACATAAGAATGTAAAAGTAATTTTTAAAATTATATGAGTTATTTAAGTAATTTTACTTTCATACTTTTTTACTTTTCTTTGTATTTCATTACTTTTACTTATTCTCATAAAATACTCCAATTACTCACTATTTACTTAAATGTTACTATTTATTATTTATGATAAATTTTTATATATTTTTTTACAATTTAGAAAAAATATAAAAAAATTTAATAAAAGAAATATAATAATGAAAGTTTATTTCTCTTACACACAAAGTATTTGCATCCATTTCTAGTGTTAACATAATTTAATCTCAATTTGAAATCAAAAGACGGTCCAAGTTATATGAATACATATTGGGACCTGAAATTTTAATTAAGAGTAGGATTGGTTTGACAATATTAGAATTAAATTTTAGATTAAAAAAATGCCAACTCAATTATTTCATTTCAAATTCTAATTGTCATATTTTTTAAACCGAATCAATTTAACTCGAATGTATATGTTTTTGATATCATTTGGGACAAAATTAGTTTAATTATACGAGGTAATAGACTTAATTTTATATTTAAAATTTTATTTTAAAATTATATTCTATAAGTTTTCTCAAATAATTTCTTAAAAGATTTTGGAGTTGTGATTTTAATAAATGAATTATATTGTTCTTTTTAATTTAATTTATTTATTTATTCATTTATTATTGTTATTTTTTTTTTTTTTGCATGGTGGTTTTGGGTATGTAATCATGTGCTCTCTTAATGTAAAATATTTTTTAAAAGATATTTTAATTTATATTTTAAAAAAAATATTTTTTAAACATGAATAAAAATATTTTTCTAAAAAAAACTAAGTTGAAGCACATGAAGGTTGTATTAGTATTTATAAATTTAAGATTAAAAAAAAAAAATTGTACCATTTATTTATAAGAAAAGGTTACTTAAATATTATTTTTCTTAATTTAAACATCAATTTTAGCAGTTTAATTCCGTAAATTATAATATATTTGAAATTAAAGACAAATTTTTTAAAATTCTTTGTCACTGTCTCATTTGGTTTATTTTTTTATTTATTATTTTTATTTATTATTTTCTGTTTTGAATTTATTTTTCATTTTGCGTATTTGAAAACAAGGAAAACAACTCAAAACGCATTTAGTCACTTGTATTTTTAAATTTTATTTTAAAAAATAATAAATGAGTTAGCACATAAAATGAGAAATGACAAAAAATTATTTTGAGTATTTTTAATCTAAAACATGGAAAACAAAACATTTTTTGCTTCTTTGTCTTATGATTTTTAAAATA
>JAVXUM010000020.1:1624356-1634462 GCA_035590655.1 Pouteria glomerata | reverse complement strand
CTTTTTTTTTTTTTTTTAAAAGAAGCTTGTTACCTTATTTGTAACAAAGATTGCAAGCGGAGGGCGGAAATGTTTAGATCACGTGTTATATTTCCATTCGAGTTGAACGATTATGCACTGTTTGATGTGTTGAAAAATAAAAAGAAAATTTAAAATTTTTAAAAATTATTTCTTTTTTATTTTACTATACAAATTATAAATTTATAATTTAGTTTATTCTATTTTATTTTATCTCACTTTTTATCATTTTAAATTAAAAATTTTTGACATGTCATCATATAATTCATATATTTCGCGATGAGAATCTCTCTATTTATGAAAAATAAGAAAAAGTAAAAGTTTTTAATAATTTTTTATTATTTTTTATTCATTTCCCTAAATTCCACACTTTGATTACATTTTCCATCACATTCGAATGACATAACTGATTTTATATTCTTATTTCTTTTTTCTAAAAGAAATTAAAAACAGCTCAATCAATCTCAAAAAAAAAAAAAAAAGAAAAGAAAAAATTAATATCAAATTTGTTAGAGTTGAAAATTAGTATTATGACACTTACCAAGAAAATAGTATTATGACATTAAAAAAAAAAAAGAAAAAAAGAAAAAAAGAAAAATCCAAGAGCACACAGTGCCATGTCAGTGCAAATGGTGGGACTTAGTACACATCAACAAGTACTTTGGAAATATGAACAACATTTCCTTAACGTGTTTCTCTATTTGAATAAATGACAAAGCTAACATATTAATTTTGGCAATATTATCTCAATTAAAGAGGGAAAATTATATATGTATATATATATATATATTTATATAAAATGTGAGGTGATATTTGTAGACAGCGAGAGAACCTTATTGCGCCATCAGAATGATCAGTATAATTTTAACTCAATTACTAAAAGTTGGTATCTCAGTAAAGGAGCATAAACTCCATAGAGTAATTAATGAAGACCTAGAAGACATGTGGATGCAAAACATCTTAATTTTCAACACCTAATAAAACTAGAAGAGATTGTAGACCATTACACACCACTTGACTGGTACAAGGCTTTAGGCAGCCGCAAAAAAACTTAATTTTGGATAGTTTTTTATGTTTTTTTTATATTGTAATTTTTAGTGTGTTTAGTGAATGAAAATATAATTTTTAATAATTTTTTTATAATTTTTTTGATATTTAGTAAAATTATTACTGTAATAGAACAGAAAATTAGTAACTTTTGTGTGTTTGATAAATTTTTTTTACTGTAACGGAGTAAAAAAGTAGAAAAAAGTGGGACCTGCTGTAATAATTATTTACTGTAGCATAGCAGAAAAGTGGCAAAAATTGAGATTTCACCAAATATTAAATTACTGTAGTAACTCAACTTTTGATAATTTTGTATTTTCTTTTTTTACCTCTAAACGGGCTCATAGAATATGCAGATAGAAGTTATTTTTACAACCAATAATCCCATCATAGCTATAGTAATATTGTGTTGTCTACCCATAGAAAAAAAAAAAAAAAAAAATTGTGTTGTTGATTGAGGTTTAGTTTGAGAAGCCAGCTACTCAGCCTTTTTGTAGTTAGGTATAAAAAAATTATATTTTTTTGTGTTTGAGAAAGAAAAAAAGTTATCTTTTTAGTCGCTAACTTTTTTTAGGAGATATAATATGACAGTTTTACCCTTTATTGTTTAAAAGAAATTTAAAATGTTAGAGGACAAATTTAGTAATTGTAGAAAAAAATAAAAAAACTGAATAGCTGGCTACAAATTAGCTCCTTTCCCAAACGGAGCTGAATACAACCATTGAACTGTCAATTTTTTATATATTTCTTTTCTCTTTATTTGATGTCACACAGATGAGGATATTCTAGAATTGAAATTCAACTTTAGATTGTATTTTTAATTTTTAAATTTTTATGAAAGTTGTCTAATGGATAGAAATATTTAACTTCGACCACTAAACGAATATCGGTAAGAATTCAAAAGTTAAAAATACAACTATTTTTAATTTAGAACCCTCAATCTATATTACTCAACAATTATTGTTATTATTATTTGTAATTTATGCAACAAGATTCACATCCTTATAGACACTAAACGCGAGTGCACATGCAATGCTTGTGAATATTTTTTTGTCTTAATAATAAATAAAATTATAAAGAGAAATAACAAAAGTATCTCAAATAATAAATAATAAGCAGTTAAGGTTAATTAAATAAATAATGCATAACTAAAAGAAAATAAATGAAGTTATAAATTAGTAGGTAGTTGAAGAGTATTTAAAATAGGTAAACATATAAATAGATAAAATTACGTAATTACGTGACAATTATGAAAAAATTACTTTTTAATTCCACTTAAGTATGTATAAGAAGTTATAGAAAGTTAAAAAATATTATAGGGAAAAAATGCTAAAAATATTATGGGGAAAAAATGTTTCACCCAAAAAATGATTCACCAAAAAAAAAAAAGGAAAAATCACCAAACCTTAGTGTTTGCCAAATTATTATGACTTAAGTATAATTAGTTTTTTTTTTTTCTCATTTTATATATTAACAAATTTGCCTTTTCACTGTAATAGTTCAAAAGTTATTTTTTTCATCTCAAAAATACCCTTCTTTCTTTCCTCCTTTTTCTCTATCCGCATTAATCATCTCTAAATAAATTAAAAACAAAGTGAATTCAATTCAAGTGGATGGATGAGTTAATTTAATTACCAGGTTTTCTTTCTTTCATTTTTTCAATTAATTCTTTTGAGTTTAAAAATATAATAACTGCTATTCGAATTTGAATAATTTATATTTACGTAATTTCTGTTTATATATAAGTTAAATAATGATCTATTTAAATTTTTATGAAAATATGTATATATATATATAAAATAAATAAATAATGATTTTATAAAAAATAAAAAGGACGTATTTATATGAATTTTTTTGAATATATATAAAGTTTAACATGCATGATCAGATGAAGAAATATGAATTATTTTTCTCGCTTAATTAATTTCTCTCTCTCCCTTTCTCTTAACGTCAATCACATGGCCCTTTCTCTTCAAATCGTGGATCAAATTGTTATAATTCCATATAATTCAATTAAGAATTAATTTTTCAAAAACCAATTGACTGCGTTTGGAATATTAACAAACTTCAAAAAATACAATAAATCTCCAACAACCTCTATAAATCACTAAAATTTCCTATTACATATTTTTACTTTTATTCAAAAAATTTTTATATTTCACTAAAAAAATAAAAAATTTGAAAAAAAGTTAACCGATTGGGTAAATTTTTTTGATAATCATATTATTCGAGTTGAAAACTTTCAAACGAGTACCATTATTACTATTTTATACTAATTTTTTTTGAATCCATAGGAATGAATTTAGAAAACTGTTTGCACAGTTTCGTTATGACTGTACAAAACTTTGGACATTTTTGAATCCGGGAGAATAGATTTGAGAAATTATTCCCACGATTTTGCTTTACCGGTATAAAAATATCGCTATTTTCTTCAAAAAAAACTCTGTTAAATATTAAACACTTAAAATTAACTCAAATCATATATATATATATATATTTTTTTTTTTTTAATCACTCCAAATGCTATCTAAGAATCACGCACGTAAGGAGGGGGGGGGGTTGGAATCTTCCACCACCCAACTACCCTCTTATTCAAATGCTAGGCAGAATTATAAACAACGTAGATATTAACCATTTATGTATCCGGCTAAACTCATGCAAATCAGGCTCAACCTCACAAAAGTGTGCGGAGGGAACAAATAAGTTAGGAGAGGACGTTGAAAATTTAAAATGGGGTAGGCCAGTAAATAATTGCCAAGAGGCAGTCAGTCAGTAACGTACATAATTGTGGCGGCAACTCCTAGGCTCCTGCCCACGTTGTTCCACCCGGTAAATTAATCAAACCTACAACATTAAAAAAAAAACATATTTTTAAAACCAAACAGACTTAGCTTTTACTTTCTCGTATTAAATATATTTATGAATAATTGCGTACTCTTTAAAACTGCTTTTTCTCAAATGAAATAATAGATTTTATTTTCTCTTATTATTTATCTATAATGTTATATCAGATTTTAATATAATATTTTAGAGTATTCTAAAATAGTCTTTAAGAATATTTTAAAAGGTTCCAAAATTTTTTGGTATAATCTGAAATTTTTTAGTAGTTTGTTTGGATTTAGTAGAAAGGAAAGAAAATAAGAAAAAAAATATTTTAAAATCTCTCACTTGTTTGTGAGTTTTTCTAGGAAAGAAAATAAAAAAAAAATAGAAAGAGAAATGAATGTTGAAATTTTAAAGATTTCATCTTACCAAAATTGGAAAGAAATGCATATAAAAGAAAAATTAATTA
Source organism: Pouteria glomerata (assembly GCA_035590655.1). Taxonomy (NCBI): domain Eukaryota; kingdom Viridiplantae; phylum Streptophyta; class Magnoliopsida; order Ericales; family Sapotaceae; genus Pouteria; species Pouteria glomerata. The sequence continues at coordinate 1,630,105 of JAVXUM010000020.1, read as the reverse complement.
ATGAAAATTTTAAAATGATAAATTTGCTCAAAAACTAAAGAATAAGGGAAAAAATTACAAGTATATCCTAGGGGTAAATAAATTAATAACCCTCAAACTCTTCAAATGATTTAATAGTAAAATAGCAATATACATTTCATTTTCCTTCCATTTCTTTTTAACTCACGAACAAAAAAATAAAATAAAATAAAATTATTATCATTTTTTTTCCTAAACTTACAAATAAGTAGAAAGAAAATATTATCATTTTTCTTCTTTTATTTTAATATTTTTTGCCGCTCCTAAACTCACAAACGAAATGTAATGATATATTTTGGTTAGATGAAAAATAGGAAGGAGAAAAAGAGGAGAAGGAATAATATCTCATTTTCACTGTTTAGTTGGAGAAAAAAGTGAAGATGAAAAAAAAAAAAAAAGAAAAAGAAAAAATAGAGATGAAAAATGAAGGTGGGACCCACCAATTTTTATCCTCCTAAATTTGGGAGGAAAAGAAAGGGGAAATGGGTGGAAGAGGAGAGAGAAAGAGATGATATGTATGATAAAAAAATTTAAAAGGTGCAACTCACATTTTTTAAAATAATTTTTAATTTAAAAAATAAATTATACTATATACATACACATCTATATGATTTTATTTTCTTCCACTTTTTACTCAACCAAACATACTTTTTTTTTTTGCCACTTTTCCTTCCTCCCCTTGTTTTTTCCTTCTACTTTTCTTTTCTCTCATTTTTCTTTGCACCAAACACATCGTAAAAGTTATTGAAATATTCTAGGTTTCTCTATAGTATTTCAGACGACAAGAATATTTCTTTTAGAGTATTATAAATTATAGTATTTTAAAACTTAAGAGAATTTATAAAAAGCATGTCAAATATTGTAGAGAATAGTTTTATGAGTATTATAAATATTTTAGATATTTTGGTAGATAATTATATAGGCATAATCCTTACCATTAGATCAAAACAATCTCCATTGTCAATTAAGAAATTGAAGAAATATAAATGGGAGTATATTTTGTTTATTTGTATAAGATGTAAGTATTCAAGTAGCAAGCGTTCGAGTGAGTCGATGAATAAACAATTTAGAGAAAAAAAAAAAAAAACAATATGCCTAAATAGTTTAAAAGAATTTTTTAGACCTTGTTTGGCAAAATGATATTTTTTAATTTTATGTTCAGTTTTATATTTAATTTTTAATTTTTGTGTTTTGTGTTTTATTTTTAATTTACATTTCACAGTTGAAAAAAAAAAAAACTTGAAACCTTGTTTCATAACATTGTTATTAGTTGGTAGTATAGTTATTAATTAATTAAATTGATTAAATTTAATTATTTTAATTATATTATTTGTTAGAAATAATTAAATATAATAAAAATAAAATATATTAACCAAACCATAATTCATTATATTATTTTTTAAAAATAATTTAATAAAATACATTTCATGTTAGTAAAATTAATTATTAATTCAATTTAATTATTTTAATTATATTTTTATTAAAAATAATTTAATTCAATAAATAAAATATATTAATCATATTTGAATCTAATTAATTTAATTTAATTAAATTAGTTATATTTAATATAAAAAATATATTAAATAAAAAAATTACCACCACCAAGTATAATGTTATCACCAAACTAGAGATGATTGGGGGTAGTAGTAGCGTCAATGTTAGTCGAAGGTCCGTGAGGGGGATAACAATTGGTGATGATTGGAGATTGGTGAGGTTGATAGGAGAAACGGTGGTAGCCGAATACGGGAGACGACCAATAGACGGTGGTGGCTGATGGTTGGAAATGGTTGTGACTGATATTGTAAAAGAAAATAAAAATTAAAAATAAAAACTTCAAAAAATACTTTTTTATGTTTTCATATTTTTTATAAATTTTAAAAATAATTTTCATTTTTTTAAAAATTAAAAATAAATTTACCAAATAAATTTTTATGTTTAGTTTTAAAAAAATTAAAACAAAAACCGAAAATTGAAAATTTTGTCAGATGAGGCATTAGTAACTACCCCTTAATCAAGTAAATATAATTTTATATTTTTTATGAAATTTTTAAACTTATGGAATGTTAATCATTTTTAAGTTTAGGGAGAATTTGAAGTAATGAAAAAAATGATTTTGAATTAAAATTTTATAAAAAAATAATACAGACTAATGAGGAATGTCACGTGAAATTTTATATAATAAAAAAATTATCTTTATTGTTTGGAAATGAGCAATATAAAAAATAAGTACTTATCCTATCAGTTAATTAAAATTAAACTCAGCATGAGTAAGTACCCAAATTACAAAATATGCTTCAAACACATTAATTATTGCAGATAAATCGGTAAAAAAAAAAAAAGAAGGTAGAACCCCCATCTTGAGGGCCTTCACCGTCCTGCCTTGAGTTATGGTGGAAAGGTAAATCGCGGGATGTGCATCAACGGCGCAGGGTGCGAAGGCCGCTTTTACCGCTCAAGATAAATCGATAAAAATTAGAGCTTGAATTGTTTTAGTTAAAGACTGATCAACGGAACGACACCTCTGCATGCGAGATTAATCTCGAATTCTTAAAAGCAATTTATTCGGCTGAGCTAGCAATCCATCCGTCATATTTGAAAAAAAAAAAAATTTTGGTATTTTAAGTATTTGATGAAATATCAAAAATTATCATAGTAAAACATTAATATATTAATTTTAACTGAGTTAGTGATCGAAATAATAGTTATTTTACTTTAACTTAATAAAAAAAAAAGAAAATAATAGTTATTTTACTTTAACTTAATCAAAATTACTAAAAATTTTTATTTATTTTGTCAAACATTAAATTATCAAGAATTAATATAAAATTTTATTTATTTTATCAAATATATCAAAAAAATTTTGCCTAAACAACTTTTACCCAAAAAAATGTTAGAAGTTAGGCTGAAAATTTAACATCAAACGGGACTTTTAAACTTTTCACGTGGCATGGTCAGATGTTTCCGCTGAATGCGGCGACTCGTGAGAAAAATCTTTGAACCGCACCGGAATCTCGACATTTCATCCCGAGCGGGCCTCCGATCCGGTATGACTCATTCCTGATTAATCATTTTAATTATTTAATTAATTAATGAGAGGTTAAAATAACTTAGAGGAATTATCAGATTTCGGCCGTACAGCCCCTTATAAAATAGCAAAATCAGTTGTTCTGATCTCCACCGCAAGTCGACTTCTTATCTCTTCTCCCTTAAACCTCTCGTCTCTCTCAATCATTTTCCTTCCGTTTCTCGGAGATTTTCTCAAGGAACTACCAGAAAAAGCAAGATTTAGATCTTGCTTACCTGAGTAGAAGCCCCAACTCGTAATTCGTGAGTTGCTGAGGCTATCAGCTTCATAGCCCACCATTTCCTTTTTCAGGCTAGGCTCGTGGTGCTCCACACTCCACAGTCACACTCCCCTTTCTTTTCCTCTGCTACTTTCCTTGAAAATCCCACTTTTCTCTCACTCTACCGATTCTCTCACGCCTTGTTGTTGTGCTTTTCGTACTCTTGTCTACGAGTTTTTGGGTTCACACTCTCACAGTGAGTCCATCCCTCGATCTGATAAGAAAGTGTATTTCAAGTTTGCTTTCGCTCTTTATCCTCTTTTCTCTTCTTTTCTTGTACTTTCCTCGAAATTTCTCATCGTTTAACAACTTTTTTTTCGTTCTCTCTCTCTCAAACACATAATACCGCTTCTGTGTCAATCCATTCACTATTTCGAACTTACACTTTCTGTTTTCAATGTGTATCTGATAAGTTTTTGGATATGGATCGGAGTATGTTTTGTCCTTTGAAGTACAGTGAACACAGAAAGCAAACCACCATGGTGGTCCGGTCGCCGTCTGCGAATGCTTCCGGCGAGAGGAAGACACCGGAAATGAATGTTTCCGGACCAAGAGTTGTTCGGATATCAATAACTGACGCTGAAGCAACTGACTCGTCCAGCGACGAAGAGGACGCTTTTTGTGGGCGTCGCAGAGTGAAGAAGTTCGTCAACGAGGTTGCCATTAAGCCGGAAGAGAGCCGAAATGGAAACGGCTCTCACAAGAACAGACCTGGAGCCACGATGACCAATCGCCGTAAAAAATCTGCCGGTAAATTACAACCACCGTCGACCCTGTTGAAAGTGAACTCAGGCAAGAAGTTTCGTGGAGTTCGGCAACGGCCTTGGGGAAAATGGGCGGCGGAGATTAGAGATCCGCTGCGACGTGTACGGTTGTGGTTAGGTACTTATGACACAGCAGAAGAAGCAGCTATGGTTTACGACCACGCGGCGATTCAATTGCGAGGACCTGATGCGCTCACCAACTTCGCCACTGCTCCGGCGAAAACCGCCGAAACGCGGGTAGAAATCAAGCCGGCTTTGACGTGTTCTGATTACAACTCCGGTGAAGAATCTCGCAACCCCCATCACCACCTCTTCTCTCCGAAATCTGTTCTTGGATTCGATTCCCCTCCCGATGAAGCCGAATCGGTACAGATTCATCACCCTGATGATACCCCCAAGGAATGCGGAGATTTCAAGAACGATATAACTTTTTCAGAGAATTTCTCCGATTTCTCACCGTTGGATATGCTAATCCCAGACGATATATTTGATTTTCGGGACACGATGACAGATCTGCTACAGGAAAACACATTCAGGGAAGAGTGTGGCGAGCTGTTTCTCGGGTCGGGTGATGTCTTTGGATTCGGGAAGTCGACTTGGCCGCTAGACGATTGTTCACAGTTTCAAGATATCGGGGACATATTTGGATCGGATTCTCTCCTTGCTGTTTGATATTCTCGTTGTTGTATCTCCCGATTCCTCGGCAAATTTTGTACCGGCTTGGGTTTTTTATGGTTTTCTTTCAAATTTGGCTAGAGTTTTGTTTGTTATTTTTAATATTATTATTTGTTAATTTATATAATAGTAATATGAAATTATATAGTCTTAAAGGATGTTATGTATTATAGCGTCGTAGGGGCACGTGCTGTTTACCCATGAATTAGAAAAGACTATGGAATTAGGTGCTCAACTTTACTTTATGGCTAGTAAACAAGCGTTGAATGGATGTGTTTTGCAACCTTCAATCCATTATCAGTTACTGTTTGGGGACAGCTTTGGTTACCAAATTTTTTAATTTTTTTTTAAATAACCATAATTTTTTATATTTTTATTTTTTAATCAATAAAAATTAAAAATTAATTTTTTCTTTCTCAAACATAAAAAATTTAATTTTTATTTTTTAAGTTTGAGAGTTAAGAGTTGAAATTATATTTTTAACATTTAAATTTTAATGAATGAAAATAATTTAATCTTAAACCTTGACCAAAGTTTGTATTTTTACTTTAGAAGCCACTCATTCATTTTTCTCATCTCCCACGTTGTTTATTAGTCTGTAATTTAGGGAGTGTTTGTTGCAATTAAAAATAACGAAAAATTTGATTTAAATGATTTTTGAGTATTTGATATATAAATTATGTTTTTTAGAGATGAATAGTATATTTTTTTGAATTTTTATTAACTTTTATGCAGAAAAATCCGTCAGAACGGATTTTCAAGTCCGGTGGAATGATTTTGTTGTCAATATGATTTTAGTGCAGAGAAATTTGCAATGGGTATGATTTTAGTGCTGAGAAATCCGCAAAATTACAGTTATTTCATTAATCAAATTCGAGCTATGCAATTTTTTTTAAAAGATATCGACTTTTTTTTTTTTTTTAAATTAGAATAGGTATGAATGTGTAA
>JAVXUM010000020.1:1600097-1610544 GCA_035590655.1 Pouteria glomerata | reverse complement strand
CCCCCCCCCCCCCCCCCCCCCCAACTTGATATTTACATCTCAATAGCGCAACAAAAGTGGTATCAAAGCTTTAGACCAAATCCCACAAGTACTAGAGCTTTTAGATCCTAATTTCACAATAGTAAAATAAAAAAATGGCAAGCGGACAACTATATACCAATGAGAAGCACACGTACATCAAGTCATATTATGTAATCAAGGAGAAAGGGTGCTTTCTCTCTCTTTTTTAGCGGATCATAAGATGAGGTGCTCCATCTTGATATCCAATCTTTTGAGTTCTTATTTGCTTGTTAGGCTTGAAAGCTCTAGGGGGCTGTTATTGGAAAATCTTTTTCTAGCCTTAACCCAGGTCAGCAAGATGAATGAAACATAACAACATTTCACACACAAGACAATAGAAGCTACAGAGGAAGACGCTTTAATGAAATTCAACATTGAACAGCTCTCAGTAATTTCCCTGTCCTTAATTTCCATCGCATGGAGACACATTTGCAATACCTAATTTGCATTTAAGTATATTAATAAACAAAACCACAAATGAGTAGAACATATTAATGAGATAACTAATATCTTCATAAAATGCAACAAAACCACACATTAATAGGAGGAAAACACATCAGAATAACCTGATAGACTTTCTCGTGAATTTTCATCCTAATATATCAGTAACTTAATAAATGATCTGAAATTGCAATATGCATGAAAAAAGTTTTGCAAAATACAAATAGAGGAAATTACCTTCACAATATTGTCAGCATATTTCATCAACCACGAAACCAACAACCCAGTTGACCCCAGATTCAACACCACCATCCAGGTTGTAATACTGTAACCATTGAAAAGGCGTTGCCACCATGGTCCATTCTCAAAACTACCTCTGAAATCATCCAGGACAAGCCGTGCCACGTTGAAAATCGCACCAAACCTGCAGAAGAACATAACTATACACAAATCACCATGCAGCAAAAATTTACATGTCATTGATAGATGACAGATGCAAATCACAATAAAATTTGTCAATGACTTCATTGAACCATATATTTCTCAGGAAAAACACATTCAACCATAAATTTCTCAGAAACAAGAAAATTCTCCCTCTGAATTTATTTTAGAAGAGCTTGGTGAAATTGTTATCAAAATTTTCTGCTACTAATGCAAATCAAGGAGAGGCTATATTACCAATTTCCTTATGTGATGAGGGCAATATTATTTCACTCGCTACATTTATGGCAACATTACAAGGGATGGAGAAGGTCCACCATCCACAGTAGTTTGAAATTTGTAATGCACGATGATATAGTATCCTTGTTACTTGGGAAAACAATTGTAATGATCAGTTTGTACATACAAAATGACACCTACGTATACAATTGTACATTCTGCCAGTACAAACTATCATTGTTCTTCTTCATCAGGAACTCTGTATAAACGCCTGCCAATGCTGACAGACAGGCAGATAGGACACCCAACATATACCCCTGGATAGGTGCTGAAAAAAGAGATTCGCATGAAGACTCCCCACAGCCTTTTACCTACATAACGGAAGGAAGAATTCCTCATTCAATTACCCAATAAAATATTATATCAGACAGTTCTTATGGCAAGTCAACAAGCTTTCTAGTATATTCTGTCGTATTGAAACAAAATGTTAATCAAAATATGCATTGAAAAGAGGACTTTCATAGCATCATATGGCAAGGCACTTACCATTGAATAGAATTATATAAAATATCAACAAATCTTCCTGATGCATACAGAAATCTATACTTCTATACTGAATTCTGAGTGCACGAGGTAGGATGGACGTGTCCAATTTTTTTTTTTTTTTAAATTTTGTTTTTAATTTTTTTGTTTTTGGCAAGTCTATAATGTGTCATTTTTGCTGTTGTTGGGGACAAAATCTGAAGGATTGGTGGACAATCTAAGCATGTCCCCTTGTCATTTAATTTTTATTTATGTTTTTTTTTTGGTGTTCTGTTTTGCTATTTAGTTTTGTTATTTTTATTTATTTTTGGTAAGTCTCTATTGGGTCATGTTTATGCACTTTCGTTATTGACACATGATTTTGTTTATTTTGTTCTATTTTTTGCTAAATCTTCTTGTTCCCAATACATGTCCTAATTTTCTTTTTATAAGTATTCTTATATAACATTGGTGAGTATTTGCACCCAATTGACACGTCGCACCACATTTTCATGATATGGTTGGGTTTTGAAAATATGCAGGATATTTATTACCTCTTCTTTTTACTACAAAAGCTCATGTCTTCTTGTCACAATTACTTTTACAATATTCATGTTTATTAGTTGGATTTTGTATTCACGATAGTCGATCACACATGTTGCATTTGCCCATTTTTCATCTATCATAAGCTTAAATATATTGCAAAAACCCACAGCAGCAGGTGGGCATCCAACTAGCTTTTATATACTTTCAGAGATAAGTAAGCAATTAAATATTTATTCCTAATGCATATCCTCAATATGAATGATATTTAAAAAATATGCAATCATAAATGATAATACATATCCTATAAATTGACAAACAAGTGATAATAATTTCTAGTTATTTCTTATTGTCTGTTCTTTTTCCCATTTCACAATTCTACAGGCCAACCTATTGAAGTAATTTATAAAGAAAATTAAAAAGGATAAAAACAAGATAAACAAATAATTGCAATTTGTTCTTAAACTACCAAAATTTCTTTGTTCAAAGGAAAACAAACTATAGAAATATAGCACACAAAAGACACAATTCCTTGTGATTTCTGCCACATGCACCAGGCAAAGTCCTTGTAAGAGGTTGTCGAGTGCATAAAGATTTTTTTTCCAATTAAGTATCATGTTTTTTAGGTAATCAGCAGATTGATTTCATCATCTGAATCAATGATCTAATCGTCTGGTCAAAACAGGGGCCCTGTTTTGAGGACCAGAGCTCAGTGATTAGATCAGGGAAAGTTAATTTAAAGACTGATGCCATACTAGAACACAAAGATAACCATCAACCTGTTTGATCCCTGCTTAACCAGGAGATTGAAATGCCTCAAAATATCCCCTACGATAAATGACAAGAGTAATTAAAATATCATAAAAATTCTCCTATTATCACCTGGCTTGTGGTTGTTCCAACAGCCAGTAGAACAATTGCCATCCACTGCAAATTAGACAGCTTCCTCCTAAGGAATACCCTGCGCAATGTGAGGAATAGAATAGTTTTAGGAAATCTTAAATCTTAATGAGATAATTAACCAATAACAACCAGAGCAGGAAAATAGAATTCTAAAACACAATATTTCATAATATCTGGGCCATCAGGAAAATACCAAGGAATCACCTGAACAATATGCCAGTGGTCACAATCTTCAGATTTCCCATTATCTGATAAGTGGATGTATCCACGTAAGTCAGGGTAGCAAACTGAACGTTATTATGAATTAGATATATGATTGAAGGAATGGGGAACAAGCGCACGCTCTTCCATTCTGTAGTCATCCTTGTAAGAGATGATTTTTGGCACTCCCTCCAAAGAAGCAGGCCAGAAACTGCAAGCTGGATTTTAAAACATAATAAAAAGATATCAGCGGGCTTACAAGCAGAAGAAAAATGATTGGGTGGTAGGAAGATCAGATCCCAGTTACCCAGATTTAAATAAGAGCACAATCAAAAGAAATACTTAAATCCATTCGAGATTCTCAATAAGATCCTTTTCCACATATTTTAGAAATCTAACAGAGCAAGTAGTACCTTGAAAACTTCAGCTAGAAACGGAACAGTTGCGTAGTCATATTTATAACCTCCATTGGTTTGAGAGAGAGTTGTCAAAATCCCCTGCCACGTAATGGAAGAGACAAACCAACACATCAATTAATAACTCACTCAAGGAAGAAGTAATATTTCTGTCCAATTTCACACAACATATATATAAAAAAAAAAAAGAAAATCAAAGAGTAATAATAGGAAACATCGTATGTGAGAAGGTGGGGGGGGGGGGGGAGACGATGTCACGCAATTCCAGTATTCCAAGCACCTTGAAGCTAAAGCACAACAAATTTAATTCCAAATCAGATTCCATAAAGACGTGGTCATGTACGAGGTGGTACCATTGCTGTGCTTTCTGATTCTCAGATTTTATTCTTAATTAACTGATAATAAACAACTAATTAAAGAAATGATTTGTCTATGGGATATATACATAAATTGATATAAAATTTTCCAAAGAGTGCGAAATAAGTAATCATGTCTTTGGGGTAAAAAAAAAAAAAAAAATGCACTAGCAGTCCATACAGGAAAAGCTGCTTTAGCACACAATTTGATAAGTAAAAATACTCCTCCACAAGATACAATTCCAACTCCCAAAAATTTATAATTAACGAGACCACAGACCATTCCTCAGTTTCCTTCATCTCACGGTTTCCTACCCTCCAAACATGAAGATCCACATCACTGCCTGAGAAAGCATCCATCTACTCCAAATTCAGATTTTGCACCACCTTACTCAACCTTAACCTAATACTTCACCGCTGGTCTCATTTACCTCACAGATCTACTAAAACTAGGAGAGCTCTTCAGATTTACAAAATTTTATATGTTATAAACTCACCTCACTTTCCCATTCTGAGCCCCACAGACTGACGTGGTTAAAATTTGGCAAGAAATATGTACACAATCTCTAGAGGTTGCTCTTAAATAAAAACAAGAGTAAGTTTTCTTTTCCACACTATGAATGAAACTTCAAGCCTTTCAACTACTGAATCTCAGACCAGTGACCAATGAGCTCTGACAGATAAAAGAAGGGCACAAGTCCACAACTAAACCCGTTACATCCCAACCTCATCCCACTTTCTGCTAACATTTTCCGATCAAAGTAAACAATTGTGGGCTACGCATCTCACCAATGAGAAAAACTAATAATGGAGCCAACGTCTCTCAGATCACAAATGCCTAAATTCAAGTTATAAAACAATTACATATGCAAATATGTGTGGTGCGCCTAAAGATACGGAGATGAATGGCTTTTAGAGCTTTCTAAACATATGCATGTATATACGACCTGAGAACTAGTGAGTATGGTGAGAAGCGCGGCGACAAAATACCACTGCATTTTTCACTTCCTCCTGCTCTTTCTTCTACTTCTACCAAGTTAACAGCTATCAAACGGAGCTCCAATTCGTGAAACTCCCATTGAAGATCGCAAGTACTCTGATCTTCTCTTCCCTTCCCTCCCCTGCGTAACCTTCAGAACAATCGGCGGTGACAAATGGAGCGACTGAAGCAATGCTCCGTGGTGGCGGATCTGAAAATGTGGAAAGAAATGGGTGAAATTAGAATTCCTGGAACCGGATGTGGAGGGCCAGGAGTGGAGGCCCATGGGCCTAATGATCTAACTGGGCTGCTCGGATATAAAGATAGAAGAGGATAGAAGTAGGTGAATGCCAAAAGGAAATTTTCCATATGCTGTGAAAATAAAATTTACGGCGAATTTTTTTAAAAAAAAAAAAAAGCAAAAATTCTAAAATACTGAACTTTTATATTGACATTTCAAGTTTAATAAAATCAAAACTCAAAATTTTAAATTTATAATTTTTTATTACCCTCCAATTATACTTGTGCATAACTGAGTTACATTTTCATCTAAAATGGTAAGTTGTCACCTCATTTGAAATTTTTAGTGTAGAAAAATTTTTCCTTGAAAAACATTTGTTGGGAAAAAATATCAAATTTTTATTTCTTTGTTAAAATAAATTAAAATATACCTCACTTCTTTTTTAGTAAAATCTACTAAATAATCATTCAATAACAACAATCTCTATGGACAATAAAAGATACATCATGAATTTACAAATTAAATATAAATATTTAATACTATTTAAATTCAAAATTTTAAATAGTACAATTTTAAAATTTTAAATACTTTGATTTAAATTCAATTTTGATTTATCAATAATAATGGTTATACGATAATTGATATAAATAGAGGGGGTGTTTGTTGTAACGAAAAATAATGAAAAACGTGATTTGAGTGATTTTTGAGTGTTTGGTGCGAAGTCATGTTTTTCAGATGTGAATAGTGAATTTTTTCACTTTTGCAGAGGAATCCGTTAGAACGGTTTTGAAATTTCTTTAAAAAATATTGACAATGGGTTTTGTTTTGTAACTTGAATAACGGTGATCACATTAAAAAAAAAATTACAGTTATTCTATTAATCGAACTCGAGTTATGTAATTTTTTCTAGAATTGTAATAGGTGTGAATGTGCAAAAAATAATGAAGAATTTTAGAATTTTTCAGAGTTTTACAGAGAAATCTGATAAGTCAAAAGGCCCCAGAATTATATAGAGTCTGTAAATTGTTCCCACAATTTTAAAAATTCATTATATGTTTTATATTTTAAATTAATTTATTTTATAAATTATAGGTTGATCCCCTTTCCTAAACCTTTGTTTGGGAGAATCGGACAGAATGTGAGAGGGAAGAAACTAAAATAAACAAGAGGGAAGGGGGAGGAATGGATGTTAATAACTTTTTCCTTGCCTTTGGGAGAGGATAAAGTAATATATATATATATATAGTTAAAATACTAATATATCCTTTAAAATATAATTATTCATAATACATATTTGTGAAAATAATAAAAAATAATAAAGACAAAATTAAAAAAAAAATCACATTCTCTCTAATTCACCTCCTTCCAAACAGAATAAATCTTTTCACCTTCTCTCCTCTTCCTTTCACTCTCATTCACCCCCTCCCCTCCCAAACGAAGGCCAAGTGCTGGCCCTTTCCAAAATATTGGGCTCCCATTAGTTTTTGCCCCGAGACTCATTAGCTCCGTGCCTATTCCTGGATTTGATGAATAACATTAGAGCATGCAACAAAAAACATCATGTGTATTATAGGGAGAAAAATTACAATATCCACACGTACTTTACAGTGAGCTATACAGGCTACCCTTTAAGTAATAGTCACGTACAAATGGATAAAGGCTATTAAGGAATTTTTCTGCGTCAAATCCCCATAGGTCATCTCCTTAAAGACAAAACAGCTTAGACGCAAATGTTATGAACAAAGAGCTTGGCTATAAATGCAGGTCCCCCTTCCCCCTCCCCCCCCCCTCTTAAAACTAAGGACCACAACCTCCAAATTTGCGACAAGGCTAGGTCCAGAAGCCAATACCACAATCTTAAAAGAGTTTCAGCCAGCTACTTTCTCTGCAAATTCAGTTGCTATCTAATGAAATACACCTCTGTGGTTGATATTGATACGATCTTGATGGCATCACTTCAAAGTAATTATCCAGGCATCTAGTAACTGTAGCCGAGTCTCCTGGATTCTAAGCAAGTACTTTCTCACAGTGATGTCATCCAATTTTTAACTCCCCCAACGTTGAGCTTTCACAGCTGTTGGCTTCCTTTCAGTCTAGACATAAAATGACTTCCGCAGCTCTGTTGGCTTCCCTTTTCAGGCCAAAGACCGGCACTATGCAGCATCTACACTTCTGAATCCTTCCATCTTGCTCGGGTGATTAGCACCCTGAGATATTTACATCTTCAGAATCTTCTAGGTCACTCACAAGCCCTGCCTAAGGGCAGCCATCGGATGAAACTTTCTGTGCTCTCAGGCTGCAAAGAAGCCATCAAGGACTGCAATTCTTCAGTCAGTCTAGAGAGAAGTTTTTTTTTTTATCTTTTTTCTTTTCTGCTTCAAACCATCTGCAGCACTTTCATACAGCCATTGGAATTGGCAGCAACAAGCATATTGGATTTCTGCCTCCAGCACACACTTGAAACAAACTGTCCATTGTCATCATCAGTCTCTTTACCAGAAATAGGATCAATGGACCCAAACTTGTGAGAAGCGATTGGCATAGGCACAGATTTATAGTAAGCATACACCTGCAGTCAAATAAGAAAATTGCAGGAAAGACGAGATGGTAATGTTTTTGCAATAAATAATGTAGACAAAAACTACTCAAATATTAACTCTTTCCTCAATTTATTTTTCTTTCGTGAGACTAGCAGAGGGGTGAGGTTCTTACATTTCTGGGCAGTCTTATTGCACTAAGTTGCCCAAGTCTAAAAATTCTCTCCGTAACTCCCTCATTCTATTGGTAAGTGTCAAATAAATTTCAAACTATGCATAGTTTGACATCCAAAAAATTACTATTTATGCTAGTCAACCAAGATAGATGGTAATTTTGTGTAGACCATATTGCCCCTCTACATGTGGTTTATTTGGGTTCCCCCCCAACCAAAAAACCCGCACCCCAAAAAAAAAAAAAAAAAACACACCCACACACACACTCGTAGACACACAACTCAAAAATTGGGCTTAACTGGAATATGAAACTCGAAATGAAGAGAAAATGGTCATTTTTGTTTTCTTTCTTTCGTTTGACAAGTTCAATTCGTTTCAAAATGATAAATTTATCTTAATCTCTGTCTTCTGTCCTCTGTTTTGTACATTTTTTTCAGCTAAAAAAATGATAATTTTTGTTCCAGTGTATGCACTATGAACTTAATGTATGTGCAAGGGAGTAACAACATAAAAAATGGAATATATTGTTAGACAAAATCAAACCCATTATTTCTTCTTTCTCCAACATAGAATTTACAAAAAATTATTGGCATTGCGATCTTTCTGGAATCCAGTAGTTGCATTTTGGGGTTGTAAAAACATGAAGATGTATTCGATTGGACTGAATGAGTCGCATGTACCCAAAAATTTATTCATAGTGTTGACTTTTGCACTTCGTCAAATACAAAGCTTGAAACTTTGAAAGGTCTCAAATTCTTTGTAAGCCTTTGTAGTTTGTCCTCAGCTGCATGCAATAGTAGCAATATTTCTAGTTTGTAAATTATTATTGTTTTTATTTTTCAATATAGTTCTATATTTGAGAATGATTTTTTCCCTATACTTTGTGCCTTATTCTTATAATTTTTCTTTATAATTTTTGTGTGTTTACATTTACTATATTGTTTGGAAATTAAATTTATGAACAATGGCATTTTCGTTGACACACCTGCTGTTTGAAGTTTGAAAAAAAAAAAAAACTAAAAAAGGGATTTTATTTTGGAATTGGAATTTAACTCAAGGTTCGTTTTCAAGTGTCAAGGTACAATAAGTTGATTATTTACAATTTTAGACCATAGATAGAATTGATATTTTCATGTTGGTTATATTACATAATGAGTGGATGTTGTTAACTCCAGTGGAGGTGTGGAATTATGCTTCAACTCATGGATTGGAGAGTTTAGATTAACCTTTGGTAAAATTTCTAGTTCCGTTGATCAAATCCATGAATTTGATACGAGTTGTGTTTTGACAACCCATCGGTGCACCTTCCAAAACAATAAGCATACTGTTGCCAGGAAGAGTTGAACTGGTACTTAAGACCATCCACAATAAGCATATGAACTGCTAAATCATCCATCAATTATATGGTGTAGTAGACTTATGAAAATTTACATGCACAGTTCACTCTGTAATCTTACTGTTTCTGCTGTTCTCTAACTCACATCTCTTGCTCTTGCTACTGCACTTGCTTCATGGATCAATTATTTATATGCTGATGGAGAGGCTCGAGTCCAAGACCGTCTAGGATAACATATCTCATACCATATTGGATTATCGGTTGCTCGAAAAACTTAAGTAGGTTAGCGATGGGCTTAACAGTGTCTTCCAGCCTTCTTCACAAGCAAAAAAGTTGTGGTGAAAACTGATTTGGTTTCTTTTTGCTTCTTTATTCGCCTTTTTCCCCCCTCCCCAGGGCCCTGCCCCCTGGGGGGGACTTACAAAGGCCTAGGAGGTCCTTGATTGAGTTAAATTCATAAAATCCTAAGCATCTGTACCATGAGATCATTTGGGCTTGAGAATTTCCCAGATTCTGAAATTAAAGTAGCTAGTGAAATTCCTCTGGAAGAATCAAGCAGAAATCAATGGAACTTGTCTTTCCTCTGGCCTTGCCCATCAACTCTGGTTGCAAACTTACTAATTGCGATATTAGTATCGACTAGTAACCACCCATTGATATATACAAAAGTCAACACTTTTATCAAAGTACCTTTTGGAAAAGCGCAAAGGATTTGCTGAAATCACCTAAATATATAGTTTTTTTGAATTGTTTTTGCTTGAGTTCCATTTCTTTCTTGGTTCAAGTCCTAAGGACTAGGTCCTGGAACCGACATTATGCATACAATGCGAAGTATTTTGTACTTTCTGAACCAAATGAGATAGATAGAACCTTCAAAAGAATTCACAAAGCTGACAAAAACCTTAAAAGAAAAAAATTGAACTTAGAGCTCCTTATCTATTTCTAAGGTCTTTTTTTTTTTCTTTTTTTTATGTAATGAATAAAATAATTTTATTTATAAGGTCTTGAAGAATTAAATTGTGAGATTAAGATTTTGATGGAGTTCTGAATTTTGTTTAATTCACCGAAATTGCACAAC
>JAVXUM010000020.1:1580994-1594154 GCA_035590655.1 Pouteria glomerata | reverse complement strand
TTGTATCTCCTCACTTGCATCATTTTGATGCTTTGAATATACTTACTTATCTTTTTTCAAAAAAAAAAAAGGTATTCAAGGCCAGCTTGCATGCACCTCGACTAATCTCCGATATCTAGAATTAACGACCGGGTAAGCCCACCAATGGCCCAAAGAGACTTGAACGACTGACTACTGGAGAGCAAACTCAAAATCTTACCAATTGAGATATCACTCCGGATTCACTAAAACACACAATACAAAGTGCACATAGCAAAGGGAACACCACCACATCACAATACCCAGTGACAAATCCAAAATTTTATGCTCAAGGGGGAGGTTCAAAAATTATGGACAAGGGGAGGAGCACTGAGGGGTATTCAAAATTTTCGCTAAGATTACACTAAACCTCTTGTGATTTTTCTGAAGCTTAGGGGCGACCCCCACCCCACCAAAAAAAAAAACAAAACAAAACAAAAGATGTCATTAATGATACCTGAACTCAAGAACTCCCAAAACTAAAGCTTTAATAGCATATTTAGTAACCTAATGTCCCAAAAACCCTAAGGATAGCCATTATTGCATACCAAGCTACCAACACCTCTTAAATAATGTGTTACGTTAACCATTTGGTAAAGCATAAAATGGGAAAAGTAATGCCCAGTTGCAATGAGAAATCAGCACAAATTTCCAAAAACATGAATCTGGATGAATGCAAGTAAACAAGTTGATCTAGAAATTAAAATCCAAATGCAGGGTCCTATACCATATTCAAGGCATGAGAGTTACTAATTTTAGAAGATAATGGAAAGAAACCACGAGCCTGAAAATTAGGCAAGATGCAGCAACTCCACCACTGCAGTTGACAGTGACTCAAGGGCACATCACAGACTAAGTTAAAACAATTCAACACAGAATATTTAATTGTGAAATGCCTAATCCCCAGTTCATCAATCCAATGCAATTTAGAACCCAAAGCAGCAAGGCATCCATTGTAGAGGAAATATTTGAAAAGAGCATTCCCTCTAAAGTGAAACATAACTCATCAGTAATTTTCCCATCCATGCAATAATGCATATACAAGATAAACTGTCGAAGCTGGGGTTGGTCTGCTGATGATTCAGACGACAATAGGCTTTATTTATTAAAAAGATCCGACAATGGCCAAAGACACAACTTCTTTTCTTGGATAAATAAAGATACATACCTTGACAATGCCATCGTAGTCGGTTGAAGCTAGATAGTTCCTAATGTAGCTATTCCAGCAAATGCAGCTAAGCCTTGATTTGTTTGACATCTCAATTACTGGATAATGGATATCAACAGCTTCATTAAAGAGTGCCTGAAATTCAAATATCTTTATTCTCTTTGATACAGCCGCAGCAGCAAAATAGTCCTGATCTCGATCGAAACTCAAAGAGCATATTACATTTGCAGAATTATGAAAATCCCCATTCCTTAACATCCCGCGAACTTCAAACTTACTATAACGAGCATACTTGCACAAACCACTGAAGAAGGCCCCCAGACGATCTTTGGGTTTGTTTGTCTCTTCATCCTTCTGTGCCCGGTATCCCTTATCCCTTTCTTTCAGTAATTCATTCTTTGCAGGTGAAGCCACATCATTGTCAGGAAGCTGAAAATTGGATCTCATTGAGAAGTAAGCACTTTCCAGCTGATAAAAACTCTTCATCAGCCTCGGCTCATTATTACATCCAGGGGTTACCTTAGAATTCCCCTCGAGACTTGAATCTTTGCTGTAAAGAAACCTGTTTCCCCTTGCATTAAGGGGATCCATAGATAAGCAAGTATGAGGTAATGGTTTTTTTGTCTGCCGTCTGTCTATCTCTCCAATATCTGCTTGCAAGCACTTAATTTCTTCTACTAGTTTCAAGGCATCCTTCTGCTTCTGCTCTTTCAGTGACAGTAGGAAATGTAATAATAGTTCTGATTCAGTGTCATCTTGGTTAATAGACGATGACAACTCATGTCCAAATGATTCTTCAATTCCACAAATAAGATCAGACTTTAGGACTTCCCTGTCACAGACCAATGGTCATAAGCCCAAATGTTGCAGTATAGTATCATTTGATTTCAGCATTACCATGCGACAGACTAATGTCAAATGCCTTTTACATTTATGTTTGGAGAATTATGTTAATTTTGAATTGGAAATAGTAAATATCCATTCAAACTTGGTCATATTGTGGTGTTTCATGTTTGAATATCTAAGAATTTTGACAGCACGACATATTAGGCACTTTTAACTTGGAAATATCATTGGGCCAGGATTCAACTTGTATAATTTTGATTTAATTATTCCAAGCAAAAAGTATTTGTACGTGGCAGTGATGAACACATCCTCTGTATTGAAGGCAGTGATAGACCAACCCCGTAACACCCCCAACTCAATACTATGAGAGGGCAAAAGTGATACAAGTGCATGCCAATAATTTATGATGGTGCCAATGAAATCTGTTATACCAAATTAAAGACTGATAAGTATAGTAGAACGGAGATCACCTTAGACTCCTCTTGCCATTACAAGACAACGTGGGTCCACCTACGCTATCAGGCACTCTAAAGAGAGCTTTTCCTGAAGAGAATAAAGTTTTCTTTTTCTAACAGTTTCGGAGCAAAATACTAATCTAAATATGGTATTTATTACCTTGCTGTTGGGCGTGATGAAGGTTCGGGATGCAGAAGCCAAAGACAGAATCCAGCTTCCTTCGGATTCTCTGACAGGAAGTTTGGAGGAAGAATCCTATAACGCAAATCTGACATGGCGGTAGCACATGCCCTTTCAGAATCAAAAGAGCCAAGCAACTGCAAGAAACAAACCACATGAGTCAAAAAAAGTTAAATTTGTCTACTTAAACCGTTCAACAGAACCAAAACTGGGAATTAACACCTACAACAACATAAAACAAAGCAGTCTTTTCTTGGTGAACAAAAATACATAATTAGGATAATCTACTTCTCCTTAACTCACCAATTAGTGTTTACATAAAAGTGGAACTCCCCTTATAGACAGTAACATTTTTTTTTTGATAAATAAAAGAATTTTATTAATGAGAAAGCATTAAGGAAATGCCAAACCAAAAGTACAACCTAAACAAAAATCTAAGTTCCCATAATCTCTACAAAAACCAAAAAAGAGTCCAAATCTGGCTCTATACCCCCCATCATCCAACTATACAAGTACGATAACAGTAAACTTTTTCAATCTGGGTATAGGCATTTATATCCCTTCAAAGGTTCCTCTATTTCTTTTTTTTCCATATCACCCAAAATAAACAAAAAGGAGCCACAAGCCTTTCAGTTATGTGAACAAGGCTTTGTGACCCACCACAGAGATAACAAGCTCTTGACTTCCTTTGGGATGACCCACGCCGCTCCGAAGCTGCATAAAATTAGATTCCACAATTCTCTTGACCAAGAGCAGTGGATCAGTGGGTGATCCATAGACTCCCCCATTAACTTTACAAATGCATTATCAGTTAATTAGCACTTGGCCTCTCAACCAAAGGCTATCCATGGTAAGAATGCTGCCATGAGCAACACATCAAACAAAAACTGCTACTTTGGGAGTAACTTGCAGATTCTTTCCCAAAGGAAATCCACTTCCTACCTTCCCACAAGGACTTTAAAGAACTTCACCCCAAAGCAACTTTCCTTTGATTGTAGCCATTTAATGACATCATTCCCCTCCACTCTCTTGACAGAGTGTAACAGCTCCATAAGAGAGAGAAACCTCTCAACCTTCCAATCAAACAAATCCCTTCTCAGTGTGACATTCCACACCATATTTGAGTCACAAACAATCAAATAATCTATCATTGAAGCTTCATTGTCCACCACCAATGCGATAATATAGAGGAAAATGTCCTCCATCCATCCACGCATAGTTCATTTAAAATTCCAAAAACTAATCTTGTCACTCCTCCCAGCTTGCCACCTGATATTCTCCTTGAAACCTATCCAATGCATCCAAATTCCTTTCCACAAACTTATCCCATGTGTCTAAATTCCATGCATCAAACACCAACCCCCTGATGAGGACATCAGTATGCAAATTTATTTCTTTTTATTATTATTTTATTTATTATTTGGGCCCATTTGTTTTAAGCATTATTAATATTGAGTTTATTTTATTAGAGATTATTTGGACCCATTTGTTTTAAGACTCATTAGTATGGAGTTTATTTTATTAGGGGCCTTTTGTGTTTCAGCCCATGGATTTTATAAATTTATTATTTAAACCCTAATTAGGATTAACAAAGAATTATTGATTGATTTTTCACCTCTGCGGCTTCTTCTTCTCTTCTTCCTCGCTGCTTCTTCTTTTCTTCTTCTTCTTTTAAGCTTTTCTCCTAATCTTCTCTTCTTCTTCTTCATAAATTTGCTTTAATCTACAATCCTACATCACTCCCCCAACTCAAGCCCAAACTTACCAGCAATAACCTTCTGCCAGAGCCTCTCCCTCTCAGTAGCAAATTTCCACAAGCATTTCCCCAACAGAGCATTATTAAACTCCTTCAAATGTCTGACTCCAATACCTACTTCTTTGATTGGACAACAAACTGTCTTTCACTCAATCAAATGGTATTTAAAGCCGCCTCCTACTCCACCCCACAAGAAATCCAATTGGATTTTTTCAAGCCTATTTGCTACTGAGGAAGGAACTGTAAATACAAACATAAAGTAACCAGGTAGGCTTGACAAAGTACTTTTAATCAGAGTCACTCTCGCTCCCTTTGAAAGGTACTTCTGTTTCCATCCTGACAGCCTCTTCTGGATTCTAGCAATCACCCCTTCCCAAATATTCTTTGCCTTATAAGAAGCCCCTAAAGGTAGGCCCAAATAAGATAATGACAATGAGCAGATCTTATAGCCCAACACTGCTCATACCTCCATATTGTCCACCTCCCTCACTTTAATGCTCTGATTTCTCCAAGTTAATTTGCAGCCCTGACACAGCCTCCAAACACAGTAACACATTGCAAATGCTCTAGCCGCACAGTGTCGGCTCCACAGAAGGCAATGGAATCATCGGCATAGAGAAGATGTGGGACTTTAAAACTTCCGCAAACTCTACTCGAAGCCCTCCAAAAAGCCCCCTTCAATCGCCTTCCCCACCTTATTTCCAGTTCATGATAGTTTCAAAAAATAGTTAAAAGGAGAAAGCACGATACACACTATTGCATAGATGGGAATGTATTCATATTTTCCTAATCCTAAAATAAAATTACTACTTAATAATCCAACTCAAAACCAGTTGGCAAAGAGTGGGGAAGCCCATTAGTATCTTATACTAGTTTGGGAGGCACTGTTTTATCAATGTGGGATAAATCTCAACTATTACCATGTTTCGATACTTCATACAAAGCCACAATGAAAATTTTAAAGACGAAAAAAATTCAGAGACAGCAGGAGAGAACTACTCACGTACCTCAAAGAGAAAAACACCCAGAACATAGATATTTGATGAAAATGCGCATCCACTCCCCGTGAGCTCCTCGGGACTAGTATACCACTTCTCTTCTAACAGATCACTTGAATAAGAAGGCAACAGTAGGCCTGTATTAGACACAAGACGGATACCGGAGTAGCTTTCAGTCCTGTGTTCTCTTTTCAGGTTATGCTCTTTACTCAACTCAGTCCAAGAATCCTGCAGCCCAGCAATCTTGACATCAATATTGTTAGTGGCTGCAGTTTTAAACCCAGATCTTGATAAAAACTGAGGCCACTGCCTGGTAAAGCTCAGGTTCTCCACAAACTTTGGCTTCTTTAACAGTTGACTAATAGCAGGATGCATGGCCTGTTCCAATGGCCTTTTCTCATTTCGATCACTTTCTGAAAGAAGATAATCCTGTTCTGTAGGAGTCTCTGCAATTTTTTTCCAGTCAGATGAGCCTAGGTATATAACCTGTTTTGATGGCAACAACTTGAAGGACGAAGGCCTTAAGTCTTGCAAGGGAACTCCTTGAGAGTGAGATAAATCCACAATATCTACAATCTGCCTAAATATGTACAAGCTCTCAATTTTATTTGCCTTATAGCGCCCAGATTTCAACCATTCTCTCAAACTGACTCCATCACAATAAGCATTGAGACAAGAACCCAACCCACTCCCAGCAGCATCATAAGAATGAGGCAAAACAGCTTTACTACTTGAATTCAGTGGTGCATTAGAAGTTACCATCACAGTATTGGCAGCCTTCAAATTAGTCTGGGCCCTAAACTCCACACCAAATCCTTCACGAGCTGGGCCTTTACATAAAACCCCCTTACCCTTCAGTGTATTCTTGACAATGTACTCAGAAAAACCCGATTTAGAAAGAATTTTTGTCCTGATACCTCCAGGAGATGTTGACAGATTGGTTGCTATAGCTTTGTTTTCATAATTCAGTGTACGTTCCACGTCGTCATTGTGATTGTCATCTGGTGGTTTTTGAGTCAAGAGTTCTTGAAAAACAACATCCTCCGAGGCATTTGATGTTCCCTGACCAGAGTCCTTGTGGAGACCATCTTCATGTGAACTCCCACTTCCTAGCCCGCCTGCTATCTGATACAAATTTTGCCACTGGTTATGCCTAATCTGTATTATATCCCTATTATTGGAGGTACCCACTATAGCTAAGTTTTCGCCATTGTCATTTCTCAGTTTTAACTCTTCAACCATGTCCCCAACACCATCCGTCCAATGAGGACTAGCAAATGGATGTTGCGACATGCAACCTCTATCTGGGTTCTTTCCCTCTAAAATAGTTGCAAATGCAGGGGAAGAACCCCCATGATACTGACCCTCACTAGGTATAACCATGCCATGTGATTCCAGCATAACCGCACTGTCTGCTTTTAGCAAACACTCTCCATCCTTTCCTTGAAGGTACGTGCCTTCAACTGCAGCTACTTCTTCACCCAATCCCTCATCCATGCTTTCTCGGCAAACTTCATTCAACCACATGCATGATTGAACTGCAAAAGAAATTGCTAGGTAAAAACCATGAGAACAAGAATACTCAATTTCATGTGAAATTATATAATTCAAAGCGAATAAATTTATGTACAGTTTGGAGGAAGGAACAACCATTTGGAAACGTGATAGAGAACTCGATCTAGCTCAAAAGATTTTTTTGAAAAAAAAAAATACCTTAGGACCAAAATACAAACAGGCAATGTATGGTATGCATATGACTTGAACCATTAATGACAAGAAATCAAGAAAGAATGACAGTGTGAAGGGGAAAATCGCAATTATCTACTTATCAAAAAAAAAAAAGGAACAGCAATTATCCAAATCCAGAAAGAATGACAGTGTAGAGGGGGAAATCACAATTATCATACCCTGGTGTGGTGTGCTTGTAGGCTTACGAAAACAGATATAAACTCGTAAAGCTCACAGTTGAATTATCCAAGTGAACAAACTTCACTGTACAAACACCTCTCTCCTACCGTTAGTTTTCCAAGAAGACCAATAGAAAAGAAACTTTTCTACTCAACTTCCTCCCCTCCCCCAAAAAATTAAATAAATAAAACTCCCCTCAACCATGCCAAAACAATTGCATTACTCTCAGTAAAATAAAGCTTTCAATTTTCTCGGTAGCCAAACAAGAAGTTCTCAATTTCGACTCTTTCCCGACCATTTTATCGGAAAACAACGAAGCATCACAAACAAAACACACTAAACCAAAACCCACCCGAAAAATAAGGAAAAAAAAAATACCATGGTTAATTGAATTGAATCATTCATCGTACCTGATTTTGGGACCGTAAACTAGTAAATCGAGCACGAGGGAGTTGTAATTGATTACAGTAAACCTGCGAAGCGGAAAGGGAATAGAGAAATTGTGATCCACGAGAAAGAAACCCTAGACCTCACCCGCTCCCAAATGAATGAATGAGTGAAAGATATTGTCCTGTACTTACCTTAAACGGCAAAAATAATATCTCCCTATTCCCTGCCACTCTTTTGCTACCACACTTTCAACCACACTAATAATTCGCAATGAATTGGATCTCTCAATTATTATTAATGTACGTATAGATTCTCATCGTATATCTGGAACTTGCAAATGTGGAGAAATAGCAACCAGTAAATTTGCAGGATATAGTTTTTTATTTGTCGCGGCAATGGCGATTTTACTAAAAGGACCATCCTAGCGATTTAGTAGCCACTTTATGCTATTTGGATGGTAAAATTTTTAGTAAATTTTGATAATTTTTTGTTAAAAATTATTAGTCATAATTTTTGATGTGTTTAGTGAATTAAAATAAAATTTGACAATTTTTTGTAATTTTTAGATGTTTGGTAAAATTATTACTGTAACAGAAAAAAAAATAATAATTTTTGTGTATTTGTTAAATTTTTTTACTATTGTACAACAGAAAAGTGAAAAAAAATGAGACTTGCTATCATATCAAATTAGTATAACAGAGCAAAAAGTGATAAAAATTATTTCACCAAACAACAAAATACTATAATAGAACCAACTTTTAAGTATTTTTAATTTTTTTTTTTTTTTTTTTTTTTAGTGTCCAAACGCTCCCTTTCTTCCGGTCCTGCGAGGAGAGCCCATCAAGCTAGTTGGGATGCTTTTGAAGCCGCGTTTTGGAAGCGTGCATTTTTTTTTTTTTTTCCTGAGGTGTTCCTTTTTTTTTTTAGTTTTTTATATAAAAATATTGTTTGGTAGTTTATAAATGTTATTTATATTTTTTAAAAAAATTATAAAAAAATACTTTCAAATATTTTTTTAAACTAAAAATACTTTCAAATAAAAAAATTTACGTACTACTAAAAAAGGATTTACATTAATTTATCTATTTCTAAGCAATCTGTTTGTAATTCTAACTTTTTTAATATTTTTCTATGAACAAAAAAGGTGAATTTTTACAAGTTTACTGCAAACGTTTAAAACGTCGGGGTTCTTGGTAAAAAAAAAGAAGAAAAAATATTCTTCATAACGTATAAATGAGATTGTTCAAAAATATTTAAATAATACATGTCACAAGCTTTAAAGGAATGCCATTCACAAATAGTAGGTGAATTTATTTGTAAGTTTTTTCAAGTTAAGTTTATTTTTATTTGAGCTCAACTCCTTATTTATCAAATTTGAAAAGTACGTTAAACCTTATTTATTTGACTTATCAAACATATATAAAACAAACTTATTCGTGAGAGGCTTATCAAATGCTTAATTCATTTACAACCATATTAACTGAGAGGATATTTAGAGGATAAAACTTTTAGTAAGTTTTGATAATTTTTTGTTAAAAATTGTTAGTGATAATTTTTGATGTGTTTGGTGAATCAAAATGAAATTTTTGGTAACTTTTGGTAACTTTTAGATGTTTGGTAAAATTGTTACTGTAGCAGAGTAAAAAAGTGACAACTTTTGTGTGTTTAATAAATTTTTTTACAGTAGCAAAGAAGAAAAGTGAGAAAAAGTAGAGACGGCTGTCATATTAAATTACTGTAGTAGAGCAGAAAAGTGGTAAAAATTATTATTTTATCAAACAGCAAAATACTGTAGTTGAGCTAACTTTTGGGTGTGTTTTACTTTTTTTTTTTTAGCGTCCAAACGCATCCTAAATAGTGAAACATCATGCATCGGTCATTGTAGACGAGAAAAATAACTAATTACACATTTTTAATCTTTGGATTCAACTCAATTTCATTACTTTTTTTTTTTTTACTCTTAATTTTCTTGTAATTATAATTGAAAAAATATTTTAATAAATTGAAAACTAAAAACTTTAGCTTTATTAACTTTTATTAAACGTACAAGTGAATTCGCATACGGTGCAACAAAAGTTCAAAATTTTTTAATTTATTAAAATATAATTTAAATCCAAAAGTTTTTTTGTTGGAATTTTTCTACTAAAATATGATTTTTTTTTTTCCCTAGCAAACTTTTATAAAATTTTAAAACTTCAAATTTAAAATGCATCCTTCCTCGTTCGTTATGAAATAAGAAAGAAAAATTTTAAGAGATAAATAGCATTGTATTTTTAAGCCGATTCCAATTAATGTGGGATTAAATTCACTCAATTTGAACATATTGAATATTAAAATAAAAATTTACATCCGAAACTCAAAATATATTAATTTTAATAATAAAAAAACTAATAATTATATTGTAGTCATAGTTATGAGGTAACTAACGATAATATTTAAAACTAAAGGGACATAAAGCGAAATTAGATGAAAGGGTCAAAATACAATTACCAAAAACAAAAAGACAGACCCCCCAAACCATTTGTTATTTGATTCCTACGCGAAGGTGTCAAGAACTCAATTTGTTGACAAGCTTATACCGTACGAAGTGGCTAGTAAGATTAAAATCATTTACTATTAAATAGCATGCTCTGTCCTTCATCTCCAGCTAGTAGAGAGAATAGTAGGAACTGAGTATTCAACTCATCGAAAACCATCTTCAATTGTTTGTGAGCTACCCTGGAGTAGAGACAATATTCGCATTCCAGATCAAGGCTTTCAATAGGACTGAAGAAAGACTACGATTAAAATTTACAGCCTATTTTCAAGGCTGAAGAGCATTTACCAACATACGAGCAAAGACAGAACTACATAAAAATTATCAAAATTATTACAAATGCTTTATATTTTATAGTTAAAAAATTTAAAATATAAGTAATTAATACCTTTATGTTAAAATTCACTATAGTAATTTTGACTTTGCATCTGACGTTCCTGATTCCGTCTTACATAATGAGTATACCATCCATCTCCTCTATATCAAGATGCTACAGTTGAAAACCTTTCACTACAGTACGGCAAATAAGCCTTGCATGGCTCTATGGTCTATAGTCTCTTCTTTTTTTTTGGAAGGTGCTCTATAGTCATTCATGGATCCTTTTAGTTCAATCACGTAACACAACTAATTTTTTTATTTTTTTTTTTTTACCAGAATCATGCAACTCTCTGGTGCAAAACTGGATTCATTCTCATCTAGAGTAGCCACCATCTGCCGTACTAAGCACAATAACCGAAATGTAACAAAACTGAAACGTCACACATTCAGTTTTAAAGTGAATCATTAGCATAATTATCAATTGATCAGTGTCCGAATTAGATTAAGCAAGCCTCTTGGGAGTGTTTGGCGGAAACAATTACACATTGGGGAAGAAGCTAATGTAAGCAATACCTCATAGGATAACAAGATTTCATTACATTCGATATCTCTAAATAGTTACATGTACAAGATATGGGTAAGCTATAAAAGCATAATTATAGGATCTAATTACGTACAATGGCTCAAGTTATGGAGGCTTGATATGTGGAGCATAATCCACAAGAGTTAATTGGGCAGGAGAGTGATTTCTGGGAATGATTATAAGGCTGAAATCATGTTTATTCTATGAGGTATTGCTTACAGCTTGTGACAATTCTACCATGCGAATTAAACATCTAAATACAATGATTGGTAGTTATGGTAATACAAATTAGTGCACCACGTAAATGTGCAGGGTGCATTAACATAAATCATCAAAAAGAGGGTGAATAGAAACGGCTTTAAATCACACTACGACTTGCTATCTTGGGGAGGGGGGAAGAAAGGGTCTTCTTTTTTCCTGTAAATCTCAAACAACTGGCCTGAATGTTGAATGGCCAACTCTCTACAGTCCTGAAGACCGTTTGGATCATGTTGCTGCAAATCTGAAACAGATCTATTCAGTTTAAATTGGGGGTCCATGTTCGTAAGATATTCACCCAATCTGATGCCCCTGGAGAAAATTTATATATGATAATTAATACACAGAGCAAAAAAGAAATTGCAGCAATACATGGTGATGAGGGAAAGCTTATGAATCCAAGGGGAAAATTGATGGACCATGAAACCTCTGTTTAGTCTGAGAATGCCCAGAAGGAATGTACAAAATTTCTAGACACATTCTTTATAATTAATCAAAACTATTATTCAAATTCAATTGTCAGGCCTGTAGAGTTTAAAATGTTTAAATAGAAAAATCCTACTATGGGTTGCATTTACTTTGTACAAACAGAACAACTAGAATGAAAAATCACTGTACTTCAAGAAAAACTTAATGAAAAATCACTGTACTTCAAGAAAAACTTCTTAAAATTATATAAAACATGGTACAGATTTGAAAAGGTTCATAATTACTGAATACCACACAGGAATGACCAAAAAACTATTGAAATAACAAAGGTTTGTGAACGTACTTCCAAAACTGTGGAGTAAACACAGAAAATATAAGTTGATATGACATGGACATGACCACATCACTTAGTTTTGGAAAATTTAACAAACAAATCAAAAGTGTTCCAAGAAATGTGTGTTCCCCTAAAAAAGAAGCCAGACAATGGCTCCAACACACAAACATGGTAGCACTGCTGAAACTTTATGTAGAATTTTCTGAATTTTAAAAAATATTAATTTTACTTGCATATATGTTTCTATTTTTATTTTTTAAATTAAACAATTGACTATCTAGAATATTTGGTTCTTTCTGTCCAATTCAAATATCTCTACAATTGATTGATTCAGTCTTTGTTTTGTCCAGTTCTTCCTGTATACGGTAAGAGAAAAGGATAGTGACTTGTTCGTCTCTTGGAAGGGAGAAAGGTGTTGACTATACAATTTATACTGCGTGTGCACGCATGCATCAAGTAAAGCTTTTAAGGAGGAGATCAAAACTATGCAACATTGTCTGAGAAGAAATTCCAGGCAACTTCAAGAAAAAGCAATAAATTCAGATACAAAAGTATGATTAAAAGATTACATAAAGTAGTCAATCATCAAATTGGGAGGAAAAAAATGGGTACAGAAAAATCCAAAATCATTTCCTCTACTTATTCTTCTCTTCTTTTCCATTTATGTTCTCTTTTTTCTGTTTATATTTCTCCAAACATAAATAAACTTCCTACTTAAATTTTTTATGGTGCAAATAACAATATAAACATAACCATATTGAGCAAACTAATCAAGAAATTGCCATTAGGTATAAGTTGAAAGCAAAGCAACAGCAAAAGTACATGCACACAGAGTGGAGGAGATCCCACAGAACACTGCAATTTATTAACTTTGGTAGTCATGTGTGACCTAGTTTACTCAATTTATTACCAAACCAAACCAAACTAAGCCTCTTCCCACTAGGTGGGGTCGGCTATATGGATTTGACGACGCCAAGAAAAT
>JAVXUM010000020.1:1381615-1394062 GCA_035590655.1 Pouteria glomerata | reverse complement strand
GATTGGCGTCGTCAAATCCATATAGCTGACCCCACCTAGTGGGAAAAAGGCTTGGTTTGGTTTGGTTTGGTTTGGTTTAATAAATAGTGCAATAAATATTATTTGATAAAACTAATAAATGTTTGATTGAGCTAATAAATACTGTTATGAATGCTATTTGATAAAATTAATAAATATTATTGTATCTTAATTATTAATTTAAACACTGCAACTCTTGCAGTAAAA
Organism: Pouteria glomerata; assembly: GCA_035590655.1. Lineage (NCBI taxonomy): Eukaryota > Viridiplantae > Streptophyta > Magnoliopsida > Ericales > Sapotaceae > Pouteria > Pouteria glomerata. The sequence continues at coordinate 1,393,837 of JAVXUM010000020.1, read as the reverse complement.
ATTCCACTGCTGCTGTAGTAAAAAATTCATGCTGAAACTTTCTTTAAAGGGCGACAATTAATTTACTTTAAAGGGCGACAGTTAATTGTATGAGTGTGAATATCCAGAGTTTTAATTATTTTAAAATTAAAATTATTAAATTAAGATTATAAATAATTATTATTTTAATTAAATTAAATTAAGATTATTACATGAGTTTAAAAAATTAAAATTTTTTATATTTTACCATTCAATTCCAGTACTAAAAAGTCTACTGCAGCCCTTTTAACTCCTACTAAACCAATGTGCCAATTAAGCGGAAGTGTCATTGGAGTTTGGTGCTCGCTAATTCAATTAATTCATAGCTTACTTATGACCTCGGTATTTTAGGTGGTCACTAATCAATATGTTAGTATAAGGATCGGCTATATTTTTACCCACAACTGCCTGAGTGGGTAAATACTTCAATTCGATTTGAGTAGCAAAATATTTGAGTTGAGTTTATTAAATTTAATAAATTTTAAAAATTGATTCATGTTTAATTTATTTATCTTTAAAATAAATATATTATCGAAGCAAGTTTAAATAATTTAATTATATTTATTGAGTATTAATTTATCAAGTTAAATTTTAGTTATGTTTAATAATATAATAAATTTAAAATTATAATTTAAATTTCATTCGTTTATATTTCAAATCGGAGTTCAAACAAATTTTGACCAATGGACTTGATTTGTGCCCTACAACTATTGAATGATGTAAATTGGTCAACTTTTTTAACACTGATAGCCTATTTTTTAGCGAGAATTGTGTATCTTTCATATACTAAGTTATTATTTTATGTTAAATTTTATTAACAAGAGTTTTTGATGCACTAAATTGTTCTTTTTCGCAAGGATAGATTACTATTCTTTTGTGAGCGTATTAAATTATTATGGTAAGATGTGCTAAGTCTAGAGAGAAGAGTTGATTCTAATTTCCATCACATTTGATAAATTATTATGGTAAAATGTGCTGAGTCTAGAGGGAAGAGTTTATTTTAATTTTTTATCGCATTTGATAAACGATGATTGGAGATAGCTTTGCAGATTCGAGGGCTAGAATTTATCTTTTGACTCTAGGTTCTTGAATTGAATATCTGCCGTTTATTTGATACAAAATTAATCTAACTATTGAATTTAAAAGCATATGTTTTTATGTTTTAAATGGTAAATCAATAACTACTGACAAACTCAAAGCCACTTCTGCTGACATGAACACAAGCTTAAGAAATCAAAGTCCCTTAAGTACAATTGATTCAAATTTATCAATAACTCACAATCAAATTTATCAACAACTCACAAGGTTTGGGTTTGTTAATAATTACCGATTCATCTTTTAAAAAAAAAAAAACTTATATTTTTAAATTCAATAGTCATATTAACTTCACATTAAATAAACGACTAAAATTCAATTTCAGTAACCTAAAGTTAAAACACAACTTCGGCCCCCTAAATCCTAGCTTAAAAATCGCCTACAAAATCATTAATGGGTTTAATTAATCAATTTTAATTCTCAATATTCGAAAAACTATTTTCAAGTAGGCTTGTCAAAGGATCAGATTTGATATGAATCCAATTCAGATTGGATTGAATAATATTATATTAAATTCGATAGACTCAATTTATGATTTGACATATCTAGATCCATTATTATTGAATTTGGATTGAGAGAGAGAAAGAGAGAGTGAAGATTGGAGAGTGAGATAAATGGATCTATGGCTATTTGACATGGCGATTGTCCCATTTCCATTGGTTTGGCTTGAGGAGAAAGATTTGATCTTTCGAAGTTTGGAGAGTTCTAAAGATTTTTCTCCATTTTTTATATTTTTTGTAGATTTGAGGTATGTGGGTCGAACCTATATGTTTATATTTGTCGTTAGTATAATTTTGTTACATTAGACACTTATTTGGTTAAGATTTGAGATACATATGTATTGGTATATATATATGTATATGAATGTGAATATATAAATGTCTCGGATATTTGTGGAATTTACAAGTTTTTAGTTGAATTTTTGGTTGATTAACATATTGTGAATGTTATTACATGTTTGTATGAGTTGTATTGTTGATTTGGCAGTTCATCTAGTTTTGGTTCATTTTTGTTCGAAAACCTGATAGCCTAATATGTTTGGATTGGGCTCATACACTTGATCTCGTTCGGTTGAGGTTTAGAAGCATGTTACTATTTGAATAGAGTCCAAAATGCTATAGTAATAGGCATGTTAAAAACATTGATTTCTTAAAATGATGTATCAATTTATTTATTTTTTTGGAAAGCCTTTGCCTTTGGCTTATAATATTGATACTATTTTATCTCAAATCACCAAGGCATATAAGATTATGGAAATTCAATTGATGAATATTTGAGGATAACGTGTTTTATTTATGCTGAGAATTATTATTTATTAATGATTATACATAATTGAGTATGTCATATCTATATGATTAGAGTTACATCATTTAATCATGTTATGATTTTGATTTAGACGAGAGTGCTACAATGTCACATGATTATTGGTTACGTGTTGAGGAACAGTTACATGTATGGGCAGAATCTATTATTTTTAAAAAATAATAAGATAATATTTTTTAAAATATCAGATGATCCCTAATTATATTTAAAAAGTGTAAGTATATACCTTAATTTTCATGGTTAATGCCCATATTAGTTTGTTAAAATAACTTTAATTTTGAGTATTATTTTGAAATGATTTGTTTAACATGGTTCATTTGGCCATTTTTAGAGTTTTAATAATTTTTTATATAAAAAAAATTATCAATATCTTACTAAATAATTAACAAATTGCTGAAAATTATTAATTTTGATTAAATGCATAAAAAAATTTCAATTATCAAAAAATGGGTGCATTTGGCATAAAATAAAACAAAATAAAATCTTATAAATCTCTACAAATACGAATTACGAGATTATGAAATATTATTTTTTTATTCACAACACAAAAAACGAGATACTAACTTTTAAATTTTATACAATTTTATACTCATTACATAAAACTTGAGACATTAACTTTTTATTTTATACAACTTCAAACACACCTAATGTCAAAGAGCCTAGTGCCTTTTGGCGTGTATATAAGTGACGTGTGTATGGTAAAAATATATATATATAGTAAAATTTTAAAGTAAAAATAATAAGTAATAAAATTTAATTAAAAAAAATTAATAAATTTTAACAAACCCAACATTCTGCAGACGAGCTCGGGTTTAAAAGAAAAAGAATTTCTTGTAACTAGGGCTCCACACTAGCCGGTGGAAGCTCAGGAAATCAAAAATCCATAATGGTTCTTGCTTTGCTTTCACTTCAGTCCTGCGCCGCTCGTTCTCTGATTGCTCGTTCTCTGATTTTAATATTTTTCATATAATCTTGATGATCGATCTTCCAAAATATAGAATCTCCACAATTTGATTGACTCGCTTTTGATTTTATTTTGTAGGCCGTGCTCTTCTGGTTTCGCTGTCCCATCGAATCTTACTGACACAAACAACCAATTCATACTTAGAAGGGTTTACGAACAACTGAATTGTCAATAATCATCGAGAGATGGTCGGGAATTCATTTGTTCAGGTTTCCACTTCCCCTGCAGTTTTGTCTTCGACTTTGATCAGAAGCACACGCAGTTCTTCAAATGTTTTGCAAAGCACACGCGGTTCTTCAAAATTTTTGCCTTATCTGCCACCGAGGCCACAAAAGAAACACTTCAGAGCTGTTTCATCGCCAGCCGATACTGGACATACCCAATTGCCCTCCTCTTCTTCCGAAGAGAAGAACGCTTTTGCTGTTGTTTTGGACGTTCCTCGAACCATTTGGAGGCAAACACTTCGCCCACTTAGTGATTTTGGGTTCGGCAGGAGGAGCATTTGGGAAGGTGGGATCGGATTGTTTCTTGTGTCTGGCACGGTTCTTCTCGCACTCAGTTTAGCTTGGTTAAGAGCATTTCATTTGCGGTCTAAGTTCAGGAAGTATTTAGCTGTTTTTGAGTTTGCTCAGGCTTGTGGGATTTGCACTGGAACACCTGTTAGGATTCGAGGGGTCACTGTTGGGAATGTCATCCGAATAAATCCTTCTTTGAAGAGTATTGAAGCGGTTGTTGAGGTTTGTCCCGTGCCCATTGTAATCAAAACCATGCTCTAGCTTTTATTGGGAATGTCATCCGAATAAATCCTTCTTTGAAGAGTATTGAAGCGGTTGTTGAGGTTTGAAAATTTGCTTATACCTACTGATTTTTGTAGGTTGAAGATGATAAAATAATCATACCCCAAAATTCACTGGTTGAAGTGAACCAGTCTGGTCTTCTCATGGAAACTATGATTGATATTACACCTCGAGATCCAATCCCTACACCTTCGGTGGGACCTCTTGATGTGGAATGCATTAAAGAAGGTCTTATTGTATGTGACAGACAAAAAATACAGGGATATCAAGGGGTTAGTCTGGACGAATTGGTTGGGGTATTCACTCGTATTGGACGTGAAGTAGAAGAAATTGGTGTGGCCAACACCTATTCATTAGCTGAACGAGTTTCATATGTTATCGAAGATGCAAGGCCACTACTTACACAGGTATGATGTGCAGCTCCCATGTTCTTTGTTGGAGAACTGCATTGTTTTGCTTATAGTGATTCACTACGTGGCCTTAATTAATTTTGTTAAAAGTAATAAATCAAGGAGCTATTGCCCATACCATGAAACATCCCACTTTTGTGAAGAAATATATGTGTCACTTCTATGGGCATTATCAGTCAACATTGTATTAAAAACCTTGATTGGGTATTGTTGTGCGGAATCTGAATCAATTTAGCAACACAAGTGAATGTAGGCAAGCAAATGAATAGAAAAGAAATCACATGGGAACACAAGATTTACATGGTTCGGTAATGTGCCTACATTCATAGATACATCACACCAGGTTTTGCTATAAAACCTCCACCAACAGGGTTCAAAGTATCAATCAAGACAGTCGATATCTCGGTGTCTTAGCTCAGTACCATGAGGGGTTGCGCCAAGATCTCAGTCCGAGTTGATGGTTATCGCTAAAACTGTGTAAATTGACTTCTCGCGGACAAGATAGCTTGAGATATCGATGATACTCCAAGACGTGGAGTAATCATAGTAATATCTCAATGATGCAAACGATGTAGAAGTGAGATGAATATTAAAGGGGAGAAGGCTTCTCAGGAAAGTGTACAGTTTTCTTTGAAAACGGTTGAGCCAAAAATTTTAGATCTAGTGTTTGAAGCGCGCACAGAGAGAGAGAGAGCTAACCCAGAAAGTGTAGAGCTATCTCCGCAATAGCCACCGTAGCCTCACCGCAGCCACCAATGTAGTCATTATCGTCCCTCTCTGATCGTCGATCGATGAGTTCTCTGAGTTCTTTGAACAACCTCGAAGTCATTGCCCTTCTCAGAGTTCTCTCCCACTGTACAATTGTTCTTTTTATTTTCCTTGGAACTTTTTTTTTTTTCATTTTCTTGTATCTATTGACTTTTATCATAGTATTTTATTGTATTTATTTGTTGACTGCTATCAAGCCTATTGTAGTATTTACTTTTTTTTTTTCCTCGTATTTGTTTCCTAATATTTGTTTATTGACTTCTATCGTAGTGTTCATTTATTTTTCGTTTACATTCCATTTTTTCCTTTTCTTATATTTTGTCCTTGTATTTATTTATTGATTGCTATCATAGTATTTATTTTTTTCTTTAAATTATGAAATTATAAGTTTGTAATATTAATTATTAACTAGAATTACAATATTTTTTATGAATCAAATTATTAAATTATAGTAACTATTGTGACTAATATATTGTGAATCATATTAATTAAAAAAATATCAACTGTTGTTCAATAAGTTTATAATTACTTTTGATGAAACAATTAAGTGTTTTACAAATCAAATTATTAAGTTACATTAATTATTGAGACTAATATATTGTGAATCATATTAATTAAATAGGAAAAAAAGTACATTATCGTTTAATAATTTTATAATTATTTTTGATGAAACAAATTACGGAAATATAAGTTTCTAATATTCATTATTAAATAGAATTGTAATATTTTTTTGATTTTTTTAAAGTTAAAAAAGCTAAAAGTTGCGTATTGCCAATACCGCACCGCGGCATTGCAACCGCATCGAAATTTCTTGGGGTATACGGTGACCACGTTTGCAGTTGCGACTTTGAATCATGTCCAACAGTGGAGTAATTATCACAAGAATAGAGGAAAGAACCTTGAAAAACTCTTAGCGGAACCCTTCTCATCTCTCTCTTTGTTTTATCTCTCAGCTCAAACCTTAGAGACCTTAATATGAACTTAGAACAAGTGTACAATATGTCCCATAATGAGAAGCTCAATCCAAAATGCACTCAGAAAGAGCCCAAAAATTTGGTGTCTTGTGGCTTGTTGGGATGAGCTTCTCAACAAGTATCCCCGCAACACAGCGTGTTCTCTATAATCCCAATGACCAGCCAGGGACTACATGCTCTTGGCTTTTCCTAGCATGTAACAGTGAGTTCCTAGCGAGCTGTACTGCTATGCTGTATTGAGAGATTTCACAGAGCTTAGGCATCTGTCATTTTGCTGGAGCTTGAGTGGCTAATATGAGTCACAACTTTAACAGGCACTTATTTTTCTATCAGTCAAATCAATTGGGAAAAATATAAAGGATTTGAGTGAATCACACTGATATCTTCATTTGCTGCATATACATAATTTTTGGAGGTTGCTAGTATAGAGGATTTTGTTGCTGTTGACTGGTGGTTGTTACTAACTTGTTATTTGTTAACTTCGATATGGGATAAATGGAAACATTTGACGAGGAATCTGTTTCTTGGAGACTTGAGGCATCTGAGAGCATTTTATTTCTTGTGAAATTATCTTCAGTTTTATGAGCCCTATAGGGATGTAATAGAAAGTTATAAACCAGCATATGTGCATATACAAGGGACCATCGCATGCTTTATTAGCTAGTATCAAGATCCTTGCTCAAGTTCACTTTTTAATATATTCTAATGCATAGACATTCTCTGTTGTAGTGATATCTCAGATCAAAGCCATGGCTGAAAATGTTCAACCTTTGCTGGCTGAGGTCCATGACAGTGGTTTGCTGAAGGAAGTTGAGAATTTAACCAAAAGCCTGACAGAAGCCTCTGAGGAATTGAGGTAAAAATGTCCCAACCTCTTTTAATCATATTTTCATATGGGCATATATTTTGCCAGCATTAGATGTTACCGTAATTGAGAGTGATTTCAATTAAAATGATGATTTGCATGGCAACAGGCTTAACAGCCTTTGAAAGGTTGCATGCATTCATGACTTGGCTCTATTCTATTTATTTAATGTCTTCTCTTTTCTTTTCTCTTTTTTCTTTTCCCATTTTTCTTTGCAGAAGGGTGAATTCATCCATTATGACTCCAGAGAACACCGAATGGATTCGGAATTCCATATACTCCCTTATTTTCACTTTGAAAAACATTGAGGTGTGTACCTCGGCATTTTCCTACACTCTAAGCCAACTGCATTACTATTATTATTATTACTTTTCTTTGTTGATGCAATTTTCACCACTGTTTTCGCTCAACCATCTTTTAACCATTTCAGAGTATAACTTCTGATGTTTTGGGATTCACGGGTGATGAAGCTACAAGACGGAATTTAAAATTGCTCATCAAGTCTCTCAGCAGGCTATTGTGAAGACAAAGGAAATTTGGATATAGGGTCACTACTGATTACACAATGGTTTGGCTCGTAACTGTAATGTGCATCGGTCTTTTGCTGTTTTAGAAGGCAAACTCTGACTGATCTTCTGTTTTGGGTTTGCTATGGTGGAGAGAGGTATTGTACTTAGCCGCCAATGGCATTGTGTTCTGAGATGAAAAAATCAAACCTACGAATGTTTTTCTTTTGCCTTTATTTGCTCCAAGTTTAGAATTAAAGTTGGAGGCGGCTCTTCTTTGCGGGCATCTTTTATTGCTATAGGGGCTAGATTGGATGCCGCAAATATCCCCTCTATAAATAATGTCTTTGTATTATTTTTTGATGTGACGTTTTTTACTTGGTTTGGGAAGTAAAAAATTTTCTCGAAAAATTTTTACAGGTGTATTATTTTTGGAGAGAGTTTGAAGTTTCTAAAAATAATATACCTTACCAAGGATGAAATTGGTCCGTTTTACTCCATTTACTAAGGATGAAATTAGTCTGTTTGGAATAGCACAAGGGTAAAAAAGTCATTTGACAATTTTTTACATTATACATTTATCATTATACACTCTTTTTAAAAAATCATCCAAACCAAGTATTATTTATTACCATTTCTTAATATTCCTCTAAACTAATTATTTTTTTTATCTACTTTTTATAAACATCACATTAATGTGGACCCATTATTCATAAATAATATCTCTTATTATTTTATACACCCTTCATAAATTAACCTTTTAAAATTTTAGTGGTATCTAATCATGCTGTAGAAGTCATAATTTTGTAGTTTGTAGAGCCAATCCCTTTATTGGAAGATAAACCCTTTTGTTTGGTTTTGGAGGAAGAGATATGGGAAAAAACGGAAAATTAATTTTTTTTCTTTCTTATTTAGTTATTGACTTTGTAGAGAAGGGGAAAGAAAAAATTATAAAACAGTTTTTTCTTAATTTTCTTTTACTCTCTCAACTTTCTTTTGATTTCCCTTCTTTTTTCTTCTCTATTTCTCTCTCTCTCAAACCGAAGAAAGTCAAATCTATTAAAATACACTTTTCTTTTTAAAGAAATTTTATTATTGTATTATTTGAAATAGTTATAGTTTTACGTAAGAGAGAGAAAATAATATTGGCACTTTTAACTTTTAATACTTCAAAATGTACTATTTATTGTGAAAGATTGTGAAGTTTAAAAAGTTAAATTTAGAATTGCATTATTATTTTTCTAAAAGAACTATGAAAGAATAGTATCATAACTAGAGAGTTAGTGTTCTTATTTAAAAAACAAATGATTTTACCGCTCCATAACACAAGAAAAAGTTCATTTACTTGTTGAATTGGATTTTTTTTTTTTTTAATTTGAAATATCATTTTTTAGTAGTGAGTAAATGAGTTGGATCGACCCATAATTTAATTCGACCCTTCCCTTGCCTGGATTGGTCCTTTCCAAGCTTCTATATTAGCTTGGCCTGACTTGACTCAAGGGAGACAGGTCAGGGTTTTGGACTATCTTACCTAATTTTGAGATCCAATGTCAAAATAATGAAAATATGAAAAAAGGTTAATAAGATAGATTAAGAATTAATTTTTCCTTGACCTTGACCTGGCGCTACTCAAAGGGAGGAGGGCTAGCTAATCGAGACAAAACGACCCGGCCCCAGGTCAAGCCCGAGCTAACTAATTTTTCATCTCTATTTCTTCGACGATAAATGAGAAATATAGAAGTCCAGTGAAGGGGCCATTTTTAAATTTTGTAGTGACCAAAAAATACATATATATTATTATAATGATATATGTTCGGCAATAGAAAAATACCGTCAAAGTTGCTCTCCCCGTTCACTTGAAAAAAGGAAAACAGGCCTGCAAAGTAAAAGGAATGAGAAGGAATGGTCGAGGAGGGTCCCCGACCAAAATTCCTCCAATGGTTAAGTCAGTCGATTGCTTTAAGAGTGCACAGAGAATTGTATTGAAAGATAAGTGGACTAGAGAAAACATACCTTGGTTTATGGTTAAATGTTGTATTTATAGTAAGGAAAGTGTGAGTATAATATTAGTATTCTTTTTCCGAGAAAATCATTTCCTTCTTATTTTGGCAGTTTCACTTGTGTGACAAAACGTCTGGCATTAAATGCCCATTACGTAACATTTAATGCGGATATGACTCAAGATGATTGTAGTTGAATATTTAGACTTTAGGTAAACTTGATTGTCACATCAACTCAGTAACCTGATGATGATAAGTGTATTAAACGAAATCATTTAATTGTATTTGAATGAGAAAGTTAAAAATTAACTGGACTTGTCATGTCTCATTTATTTCACTCATTGGGATCCACATACTGTGATTGGGGTGAGCTGCGCCGAACACGATCCTGTTCGACAGCTTTAACAACACGTGTAATTATAATTTTTGATACAACAATATAGCAATGCACAATGTAGACTTTCGAAATGTTGTCCCCTTCGTATCCATTATCTACCACAGCAAAATCCATAGAGTTAATCACCTTTTACTTACAAAAAATTGGGGATAAACAATTCCTATATCACTCCAAAATATAAACTCCCTATACATACATACATAAGATAATGTCAATGAAAAATAATGGGATAAACGGTGGCTTACGATGTCGCCGACGATGATGACGACAAAGACAACGACGATCCTGATGGCGAGTTTCGACACAAAGGACACGTGGCATTCATCCTGAGCCACTCATCTATGCAAGAAGCATGGAAATAGTGGTTGCATTCTGGAATGGTTCTTAACGTCTCTTTAGGCTCGTACTCAGCCAGGCAAATGGGGCAAGTGCCATCGCTGAGCTTGGGCAGTCGCCGGCTCTCCCCGAGCACGGTCTTCGGGTAAGACTCTATGGTGGGGCGGTCGAGGCCGGTGGTGACGATGGAGACGTGGGGAGTGATCGGCCGGACAGAGAGCTCCGTGTCGAGCTGGCGGCGGCGGCCGTACGTCCTGACCCTGCTGCAACTGAAACATGCGAGGCCAATGAGGCAAACAAGGCCAGGTATTCCTACGCCTATGATAATCCCATACTTCGCACTCCTCGGTAAACCTGTATTAGCAACATCAACTTGAATAAGAGTAAGGCCCCGCAATTCTATCCTTACTAGAATATTCTTCTTCTATTTTACGTGCGGATTACTTATTGGATGCGGTTCTTATTCCTATACTTAAAATTTAAAAGAAAAAAAATAGCCAAGATGGTCATCTTTTAATTTCTTCAATTTTCTCAACAATGAAAAACTTAATCACCAGATGTATGGGCAAATTAAAGTCCGTTTCTTTCTTGAATTTTGTTAATAATTCAAAATCCTTGAATTCAACCTATTTAAGTCTAATGCAAACTTTCCAGTGACTTCATTGTAGGGCTGGTCACAGTCAATTTTTTTTTTTTTCAATTTGAACTCATCTCCAACAAAAAAAAAAAAAAAACTCAGTTTATTATTTTAATGAGTTTGAATTAAATTTGATTTATAATTCGTTTACAATTGAACTTGAGTTTAAAAAAATTTGGCTCCAAAACTTGCAAACTAGCTTGATAAAGTAATATATATTAAAATATCTTTTATTTTATATAATATTATTAATTTAAAATTGATATATCTTGATTAAATTTTAAAATAAATTAATTATTTAATACATTTATTAAATTTCTAAATGTTTAAATATAAATACAAATTATAAATTTAAATACATTACGAAATGATTGCCACTCTTAATTTCTATAGTAAAGTGACATAAGATAATGCATTCTCATTTACACCATACATTCACTAAAGCTAGAAGAATTGGTAAAGCGGGACATTCTTATGTATATATTTATAATTCGGAACTCTATCGGTTTATTATACTTTTCAATGGACCGTGTAATTGATGGGTAAATAAAGAAATGTCCACTACCCCTCTCACACATTCGAGTTTATAAGAGACTTGAACTCTGGTGGGCACTGTAAGAGTTAACAAACATGCCATCTAAACTGAACCCTCATAACAACTACTTTATATTTGTATATACATTAAGAAGAAAATAAGTATAACAATAAAAAAATAAATTATCTTCGTTTTTAATTTCAATGCTGTTTTTATAATAAATCGTGACCATCTGCTTCGTATTTGAACGTGTAAATGTTATTCATTTCTTCTTCCTATTTATGCACACGGAGATAGAGGCACAAAAACAACTATAGAAAGGTATTTGTATTTTTTTTTATTCCATATAGAAAAAAGGTAGGTCAGGTACCATACGCTTTCAATAATAATAATAATAATTAAAAATAAATAAGTAATCAAATATAAAATAGAATATGGAATGAATTTCCTAAGCAGTCAATGGCTGCGTTTGGAGTCAAAAATAAAAAATAAAAAAAGTTCAAAAGTGAAAAATTTTGGAATTTGAAATGTAAAAAGTTATTTTGAAATGATGGTTAAATGATTATGTTTGATTTGATATAAAATTGTTAAAAATTA
>JAVXUM010000020.1:1325518-1336743 GCA_035590655.1 Pouteria glomerata | reverse complement strand
TAATTAAATTATAATATTAATTTAATAATTAATATAATGTAATATATAATATAATATTTTCTAAAATTAAAAAATTAGTGATTGTAAATAAAATTACGTTTCCAAACGCAGTTTCAGTTTTTATTTTAGAAAATAAAACGACAATAGAAAACACAAAATAGAAAACGACAACAAGAAAACAATAATAGAAAAACGACAGTGTTATCAAACGGACTCTTAATTTTTCATTATTGCTCCATTGATTGTTGCTGAACAGTTCGTCTATTTAAGGAGGCTTTATTAATGGCAATGGTGAAACTTTGCTTATTTCTATTTGTTTCTCTTCTTCTACTCTATTTGTGGTACTTTCTATTTGTATATTAGCTACGTAACAAAGTGATTAGCAAAATCATTAAAAAATGAAAATTTCACTCTAAGTGGTACACTATGCTCATAGAAAAGTTTCTATTAGTATTCATGCCTAACCTCTAAAGCACAATACTCAATGCATTAATCCATAATTAACATATTAATGACAATACAACAGTATAATAATAATAGAAGGCATATGAAATAATATATGAACAATATTCATTAATAACATAGCAATAAAAGTATATGGAGAAACTATCAAAATAAAATATGCTAAAAATTAAATATAATAGTGTCTCAATTAAACAATGACGACGTGCATTAAGTCAGTTATAAAGACATTCAATATTAATCAACCGAGATGTTAAGATATCATGACCATTCTGTAATTTGATCACTAAATTTATTACATTCGAACAAGGTTAAGAAGGTTAAATCCGTGCCTAAGAAAAGATATGTCTGTTTATTAAATATTTTCAAGAATCGATTAAATTCTAAAGTAGTAATTTAAACAGCAAATTTTTTTTTCTTTAAATTAGGAATAATAATAAGAATAAAAAGAAAATTTAACTAATTAAAAATATTTTATGGAACAAATTTATAAATATTTTACAAAATAAGGAGCTGGTATCCAAAAGGGGGCATTAAAAAGCTATCAATAAAAATATCGATTGCACTTTAAAAATGTCTGACCCTCATAAATTAGTCAAAACAAAGCCAAACCAAGCCTCAAACTCCAGCTTCAAAACACATTAACTCACAGCATATCTAAGAATTAAAGCAATTTGAATTACATAAAATTTTAAATTTTCTTACAAAGTTGAAATTATATAAGATGAAGAGGTGATAACAAATCAAAAATTTTACAATAATGTATCAACGTCGTGTACCAAAATATATTAGCTAAAAAAATTAAAAGTGTAATAGGGTAAACTAACATGCAAAATTCAACTAGTTTAAAAAATGAAGACACAATAATGTTGTTTTCACTTTAAGCCTATTTAGAAACACCTCAAAAAATATTAACTTTTTACTTTCTTCAATTATCTCCAATTTCTTTAGTAAAATTTATCCCCCCCAAAAAAAAAAAACTTACCACACACAAAACCACTAACTTTCTTAAACATTTCATTGACTTTTACAAATTTTTAATAACACAACTTTTGCCAAAAAATGACATGTGTTAACACCATAACAAAAATTGCAAAAGGTTAGGTTTTGGTTAGGTTTTTGATTTACCAAACACGACCTATGTTGAGTATAATATTATATTACTGTTTACGTAAAAAAAAAAATGACTACTAATTAAAGCATATTATTTCACAGTTTTGAAATAAATTTGTGCAGACGTATTAAAGTTGCATTAACTCAAAGGAAGAAAATAGAAATGAATATGAATATAAAGATAGTGAGTAAATGGTAATTATTAAATCACACTACTCTTAAAAAACATAAATTAAAATGGTATTAAAATAAAGAAAATGAAATTTGCAAGTAAAGCGAATTTGTTGCATCAAATTGAATAGTACAAAGAAAAATGAACCAGACATGGTGGCCGAAGTTGGAGAAAAAAGAAAAAAAAAATCTAAGTTGCTAAGGTTGTTTTGGCAGTACCCTAATTTAGATGCTTCCATGTATATTTATTCTAGTAGAAGGTAACACTTGTAGCTTTCCACTACTTAGCAACTTTTAGTAATCTCTAATTAATTTGTAACTTTTAAGTAGTGATAATTATCAACAACTTTCTCCTCTCATTTAAATTTTAGCACCAAATATTTGAAGGCCAATGTAATTCCTGGCCAAATATTTCTTGAACACATCTACAAAAATGGGACAATAGTAATCATTAATTTTATAATATCTTAGCTTATTTTTATTTGGTCGATATAAGTCATATTAGCTTCAATAAATTATTTATATAAAAATCCACAGGCTACTAGTAGCATCCCACCACGAAGACAAGCGCTAATCCATACTATTCTATTAAAGAATCAAGAGAATATGATGGTGTGGACTAACCATAAGGCTTTTTTTTATTGACCGAATTCCATATGATATATTCTATAGTTCACTTTTTAATATCAAGCTAACTGTATTCAAATATCAATCAATATTTATTTGATCTATATCTATATGGTACAAACACTTAAACTTGAGTTTAATCTATTATCAAATTTTAAAAATATATGTACAATTTAAATTGTTTATTCACATAATTGATGTTAAACAAGTTTTAATTAAGTTAATTATAAACCAAAGTAGGTCAAGTAACTTATTATTTAGATGAGTATTACTCTAGAGCAACAGTTTGTTGATTAGATCATTATTGTAACTAAATTTAGTTTTTTTTTTTTTTTTTTTTTTGTATTTTTACAAAATACATGTTCTAAAATAAAGAAGATGTCCATTTGAATTGCCTAATGTGGGTGCTCCTATATTGTATTTAAATATATCAAGTTCAATTCGAGTTAAGTTTAAAAAATAAAAAATAAAATGATTGTAAAAAGAGAGTTGTTCTAAATTAGAGTATCTAATATAGCATAATTTTTGATCTCTTTTATGCTAAAATAGAGAGAATCCCTTTAACTTGTCCCAGGAGCTCAGCTTAAGTGTCAGGTAGGTTTACTTCACATAATGCCTATCAAAGTTCGAGTCCTTTACGAACCTAAATGTATAAGGAGTTTTAGGAGGGCTGCAGTTGAAAACCCACTGCAGGGGCTACAGTGGTAGAATAAAAGGTCACAATTTAATCTCAGTGAATTGATTATGTCAAAGAACATTTATTAATTCACTCCAGTAGCATTTATTGATTCTAATAAAATATACTGAGATTAAATCGTGACCCTTCATTTTACCACTGCGGCCTCTGAGTGGATTTTTCACTGCAATCCCCTAAAACTCATGTGTAAGAAGGGCGATGCACATTCTCCGGTTTATCTATCGACTACACAGTCTGTTGAGAACTGTAATAAACTGATGTAGTTCCTAATTATTAAAAAAAGAAAAATTTTGTTTGGCTCATATGTTGTCTTAAAAAAAAATTTCATAATTACCTAGTTTAAAAATTATAATAAAATTTTATTAGCTATTCTCGCAAAACTTAGCAACGTTGCCCACAGTTCTTCTAATTTTCGGGTAATAAGAAAAATAAATCGATAAATTAAAAATTTTAGAAATATGAAGAAGAATATCTTTTTTTGTTGTGGCAAATGACAGCTGCAGGACCGCCGCTGGGAATTTCCACGCTCTGTGCCAAACAGATATAGCGACAGAAGAGCGCACCAAAGCGGTAATTAGCGAAAGGCTTAAGGGCATATTAGTCATTTAAATCATCAATTATCCGCGATACCGAAATACGATTATACGAATCCCATTTTGATTTTGCATAGCGGCGGCACCAACAGCAAATGGTCGCCTCCGATCTCTCCCTATGAGTCTCACAAAAGTTTTCAGATTTCTATAGCGTTTTCAGTCGACAACCGACCTCTCTCTATATATATCTATCGATTTTCTCTCTCATCATTAACAGCTTTAGTAACTCGTTCGTTCCCGATCTCTACGCAATCCATCGATCCGATCGGAGCAGTCAGATTTCCGGTGACGTTATCGGTCGCGATTGTAATGTTCTAGTAGTTTATTTGACCGGTGAAATCTCTCTGCAATGGATTCTATTTGTTAATTCTTGGTCGAGTGACAAGGTCGTGAACTAGGGTTTTGGATTTCCAGTTATTGAATTGTGGTGTTTGTGTTATTTTAACAGCTATGCCTCGGAGTTCACGGCACAAATCGCACAAACAGAGCAAACACAGTTCGAGGGACGCTAGAGAGCACTCGGACTCGGAAGAGGATGTGAAGATTAAGGATAGGAATGGTAAGGAGGAAGGTTCAGTTAGGGTTTCTAGGGATTCGGGGTCGAGCGAGAAGCGGAAACTCTATTCGGGTAAGGATCTGTCTGCTCACGGCAATGGCGATACATCGGAAGAGTACGTAGCTTCGAAGCGCCGGAAAGAGAAGGCCGATGTTAATGCTACCTCGGATAGGTGGAATGGTGGCGGAGATGAGCGCGGTGATGGTGCAACGGTGGAAAAGGATATGAGAGCGGAAAGTTCAAGGATTGATGCAGATAAAAGCTCGAAGTCAAAAGCTTTGGTTGAGTCAAAGAGTAAAAGTAGTAGAAGGCATGATAGTGGTAGTGAGAAGAAAGACGAAAATGTTGGTTTAGTGGCAGAGAAAGAGGAGAGTAAGAGTACCGGCAGAGTTGATTTAAAGAAGAAGTCTGAAAAAGATTCTGGGCGAAAAGAGGTTCAACAGTATAAGGATACAAAGGAAAAGGACAAGGAACGTGGGTTGGAGAAGGAGAGAGAGACTCTGGATATTAAACGTGAAACACAGGCACGGGCCATCGATGGCGAAGAGCGACAAGGAAAACGTGGTAGAGAAAATACTGGTAAGGTAACTAGTTGTATTTTTATATGATCTGGTGGGAATTCAGTACTACATTGTTAGTTTACTAAAACTATATCTGTTAATGGTGATGATTGATATTCAGGTAGATGTTTGTTTGCTTTAGTTTCATTATCACAACAAGCTTTCTATAAATATACAGTTTTATGTTCAAAATGGAGCCTTTTAAGCATGATTGATTATGCAAATATCCTTAATACAGAAAGAAATATAGCTGTGGGATTGCTCTGCATATCCTTGAAGTGGAAAAGGCGGAGACAATGGCCTCTTTTTCATTTAACTGGTAAAAGAAAAAATTATCAATAGTACCTTGTGAGTCTGAATAAATGTTTAGAAGTATGCAGCATGATTTAACTGTAACTACATAGAGAATGAGATTTTCAAGGGAGATTTTCTTTGTATTATAATGTAGGTAGAATTAGTTACAAATCGTCAAATTTTCAACTTTGTGTTTATCTCGATGATGTTCATGCTGAACTAATTCATGTGTTGAAGTTAGGGAAATCTATGTTTAGAGTGTAAATCTTTTTAACTATGCCTCTTTTCTTTTATCCCAGAAGTTTTCTGTTTGAAAATTTTTCATAAAAGTGAAAAAAAAAAAAAACGTTTGCCGTTGTAATAGTAGTTGAAAATTTGGAATGAGCTATCCACTAAGGATCAGATGTAATGTTGCTGATTTCTTTAATTAAAGGAGTTTGTAAGAAGAATAACCATTGAAGAATGTTAACTTGTTTCATGAGTTCCCAAAATATATTTTTTGTTAGTTGGCATAGTGTAATATACTGAACTAGATTGTGTACCTGAGCAACGTGATGATTTACTCGGCTGAAAAAAATGCATATTGATAAAAGGATGGTCTTTTCAATTGAGTGAAGTTGATAATAGTAATGAAGGACCATTTGATATCGAGTTGGTTCAAGTTCTATTTATCTTGGGAAGTTAGAAAGTGTTCGTAGGCCATTGGAAGCAACTATGTTTTAGGTTTGGCTATCAACCTACAGCAACCCGCTTTTATCCGAACTTGGGACTGGCTGTGTTAAACAAAATTAAGCGCACATAGGCAGAGTTTGAATGGGAAGATAAAAGTATAATTTAAATAAAACCAAATGAAGAAGATAGAAAATAGAAATACAATGTGAAGAGTTTGATCGCATTAAATACTTGTATTTATGTTATGGAAGTGCTAGCAGAGAATAGAAGTTCTAGTCTTTTTTTCCTCCTTGGTTCATTCTTTACTTCCAAGGATTTGCAAGAACAATTTCTACATTCTTTTCTTCTTTGCCTTCTTCTTACCTTTCTTTTATTTCCATCTTTTGGTTCCTTACGATTATACTTCTTTGGCTTTTAGATGTTATTCATCTTAGTGTTCATCCTTTCATTCTCCTAGTAAACTATGATAAATTTTAGTTGCGTTGTGTCTCACTTGAATGAATTGGGTTATGAATTTGGAGATTTTATGTTGCTGGATCATATGGTGCTAAGCTTCGGAGTCATTGTTGTACAATTGAGGCTTTGCTCATTTACTGGTTTTCTACCAAGTTAATGCATATTGTGTTATTGTGCTTCTCTTCGTTAGTTCATGAGGAGTTGCCTTGCTTCTGTCTGTTTTAGACTTTTAGTATTAATTTTATTTCATTGTTTGGACAAACTTTTCACTGTGGAAAGCTTATAAGAACTGTTATACAGTCTAAATTCACATGGTATTATACGTTGTCACTAATTGGATGGCAATGAATGTTCTTTAAACATTTTGTATGGCAGATGTGCAGCATAGTCTACTTTTAATGTGTTACCAATATGACTTGTGCAGTATATTCAGTTGTAAAAATTTTAGTTGTATTTTTTTTTTTTGGGTTAAGAAGTAGAAGAGGTTGTTGTTCTTTTAGCTTTTGATTTCCACTGGATTTTGTTACAAATTTACTGATTTGTCAATTTTATTTCATTCAACATTTTCAGAGTGGCCCATGCAAGATGAATTACGAAATCCTGATTTAGAGAAGGAACTTGAGAAACGGATGATGAGGAGGAGGAGAGATGGCTCTAGTGATAAGGATAAATATCAAGATGATGCAAAAGAAAATGAAGAAAGGCGGCATTCTTCTAGGAGTGAGCGTACCAAGGATGCACGGTATAAGGATGAGAAGCACAAGGATGGAAGTTATGGAGATAAGCACCATGAAGATGGTGATAGAGATGGTAGACATAGAGATGATAAGTATCGGGAAGATACGGAGAGAGAGAACAGACACAGAGATGTTAGGTATCGGGAACATGGTGATAGAGATAACAGGCATAGGGATGATAAATACCGTGAAGATGGTGAAAGAGACAGTAGGCACAGGGATGATAAGTACCGTGATGATGTTGACAGGGATAATAGACACAGGGATGATAAGTACCGCGAAGATAGTGACAGAGATTATCGGCACAGGGGTGATAAGTATCGTGAAGATGGGGACAGAGATGATAGACATAGAGAGGATAGGTATCTGGAAGATACCAGCAGGGATGGTAAATATAGGGAAGATAAGAATTTGGAAGATCTTTCTAGAGATAGCAGACACAGGGAGGGGAAGCAGAGAGATGATAGTGACAAAGATAAGAGACTCCGGGATGTCAAGTACCTGGATGAACGGTCCTCAAGAGGCCGCACAAGCGATAAGTCTGATATCAAGCGTTTGAGGGATGAAAGTAATACTGCAGAACTTCATAACAGGAAATCAAATAATCGTGATGCTAGTCCAATTTATGATGATCGGAGTGCCAGATTCAAAGATGATAAAGGAAGGAGGAGAACCAGTGATAAAGAGGACCATGGTGATATTAGATCCCGGAATACAAAAGAGCAGCTTTCTGACACAGAAAAGAAATCTATGAGCAGTGTTAGAGTGGAGTCAATCAGTAATAGAGGCAGGTCCAACTCACGTAATACTGATTTGGAAATTACTCCGAACCTCAGCAGACGGAGGCGTTCCCCGAGCTCTAGCTCTCATGCTGCAAAAGATCATAACAGGTAGTTTGCCCTTTTTTTTCTTAAGCGTCGAAGATGTTTTAATTAACAGTTCTGTTCTTTAGTTTAATTAGCCAGCATAAGCGATATTCATGTTTTAATATTTTTTTTTGGAAACTTGTTTGGACCTAACATACCAAGGGGTTTTATATGACCACAGCTCTGGTCACGGATACCCCCCTCCCCTGCCAGAGCGCAACACCTTTTGCCTCTTAGTTGTATATGCTTCCCATTAAGGTCTCATGTCTTACATAGGGTTGGATGGTGGATATGTCACTAGTTTGAACAGGAGCTGCAGGAGATACTTTGTGTTAGTATCAGGCAGAGCTTGTTTCCTCAGCTTGTCATTTTTACCAAGATTTTCTGGTTTGGGAAGCATAGATGGGAGCTGATACGGGTAACCATGAATGAGTTGTATATAACCCCTTGATCTTATTTTTCTTTTTCTTTCGATTTTGGGATGTCCCAATATACCTTTTCACTTTCAAAATTTTAAGGTGTATAGATTTGTTTAATTCACAATTGTTAAACATGATTAAGCTATTTAGGTGGTAGTTTAATTAGTTGTGACATTGTCTGTCATGTTATATAAAGATGTTTTGTCTTTAGTAGTTTTAACTTCACATGGATATGTTATTCAACACAGAAGGGAATGATATGTGAATGAACAGAGTGGAAATAATTAGAAAAGATAATCAGGACAGTGAGCAAAAATCTCTGTAACTTTGTTTCATTGTTTGCACTTACCCTCATTGATTGTATATCTGAATTCGATTTGTTGTCAGGAAATAAGCATGCACATATTTGCTTTTATTTATTTTGGAATTGTCTATATTGTTATCCTAGCACATTATAAGTTTAGACCTGTGCTGCTTATATGAAAAGGGTTAAGACCTATTATACAGATTTTATATAAAGTTGGGCCAATTTGAACACACCTGTAGTAGAGGATTAAAATTTCATTTTGGTAGGGTATTTCAGTTAGCATGGAAACGGTTTAGGAAATGGTCTAATGGTATTGAAATATCTAGAAATCTTTAGAAATATTTATAATAAAAAATAATTAAACAACGTATTATTTTGGTATATTGTATGTTGCTTTTTGTGCACTCTAATGTATTTTGGTGGAAACGTTGGAAGTATTATTATACTAGTGTTTTGTTTCGGTGTATTTGAAAACAGAAACTTTTCGATCATTTCATGAAAAAGAAATGATACTTTGATTCTAGCCATTAGTTGATTGCTGTTAAGTTTTCCATATTAACTACTAAATTGAGCCTAACAATCTTTTTGATTTTCTTTCTTTCTTTCTTTTTTTTTTTTCCCCTGACGTGGTCTCACAGGCTTTTGAAGCAAGAAGATTCAAAATATGGGGACTATACACATGAAGAGAGAGCTAAGCATAATGTAACCCCTAGCAAAGAATTTGTGGCTGTTGCTGGAGGAACTGAAAAGGCTTCACTGTCTCGGTCAATTGAGAAGCCCCTTCAAAAAGACAACATCCATTTGGATGAGGTCTCTGCAGAAAGGCGTATGAAGGAAGTTGCCCGCACTTCGCCCTTGCAGAAAATGGACAAATCTCCATCATCAACAAGTAATGACCGCAGACACATGAATAGATCTGATGTTAGGCAAAGTCTCGATATTGAGGACTCAGGGCAGAGGAGTGGTGGCTCAAAGGATTATTCGGGTAGGGAAGGCAGAGGAAGTCGTGAATTGCCTGTGGTGACACTTTCAGGAGATGAGCTTTCTCATGCTGATGGAGATAATTTGTCTGTCTCTTCACCTTTCAGCAGGACTGGTCACTTGTCTGGCAATTCCAGGTCCCTTCTGCCACCTCCACCCCCTTTCAGGATGGGGGCTGACAGCCCTCTAGTTTTTGGATCTTTGGAAGATGAAAGTAGAAGTAAGTCAACCAACCGTCACAGGAGGATTGGCGATCACAACATGGGAAGAGCGCAAGGAAGTCCTTGGAGAGGCGTCCCAAACTGGCCTTCACCCATGGCAAATGGTTTTATACCTTTTCAACAGGGTCCACCGCCTATGGGTTTTCATCCGGTTATGCAGCAGTTTCCTGGTCCTCCAATGTTTGGTGTTAGGCCTTCAATGGAATTAAACCAATCTGTGGTTCCTTACCATGTGCCTGAAGGTGACAGGTTTTCTGGCCATGGGCGTCCACTGGGGTGGCGGAATCCAGTGGATGACTCGTGCCCTCCTCCCATCCATGGATGGGATGCAAATACTGCTGTTTTTGCTGATGAATCTCACATTTACGGGAGACTAGATTGGGATCATAATAGAAACCTTGCCGGTGGTCGGGTGTGGGAAACTAGTGGAGACATGTGGAAGGGACAAAATAGTGGTGGGAGCACAGAGTTGCCATCTGCATCCCAGAAAGATGATTATTCAGCTCGTGGCCTGCCAGATGTAGTTGGGTCTGGCCAGTCAACTCTGGAAGCTCTGAGTGATCAAAGGCAACCTAGCGTTCAGGTGGAAAACACTGCCATTGTTCAGTCAAGTGATGCTTTTGAAAGGAGTACTCTTGATACTCCCAAAACCATTCTGGAGAAGATATCCAACCTTTCCAGAAACGATGATGCTTATTTTTCGCAATTTTATCTTTCCATGCTTGATATATCAGCTGATCTTACTGAACCCGAGTTGTATAGCAAGTACACAAATTTGGTGGGTATGGATCAGAGCACAAATTCCAAGAAAGATGATTCTAAGATTTTGCTTGTGGAGGTAAAAGTGATAATATTTTGAACTAATAGACAATCTCATTCCTCTTAATTGTGAATTGTCTGGTTCTAAAATGGTTCATTTTCTCATGTGACAGGACACTATAGATGCTACAGTGAACATTTTCGATAAAACTTCTAGTGCTTCACTTTTTCCTACCATGAGCAACACTGTTTTGCAGGTATGTATGTGCTGGTTGTTTTTGTAAAATGCTTTATTAACAAGAATTTCGATCTATGGTTTGATTGCAATGTCATTCTTGAAAAATATAAGGAGCGTTAGTTGTTTAATTGTGTTATGTGGAAATGAAAGAATACTTTTCTGTGTTTATTTGGGGGAAAGGGAAGGGGATTTAAAATCACTCTTCTTTTATTGTAATGGAAAAATCGATGGGAAAAATATAACTAAGGACTTTGAGAAGTGAAAAAAAAAAATTAGAGTGATAATTTACTGAGAAATGTCTTTCATTTCTTTCTATTTTTAACCCAACTAAGAATATGTATTTGGGATTCTCAATTTCTTTGTTTTTTTACCTTCAATGTTCTGTTATTTTCGTTCAATAGATCCTTAATCCAAACACACCATTACCTTTTTGTTGGATAATTTTGTTTGTATATCGCAGTTGCATATTGCCTTTTTCTTTTTTTTTGGGGGGGGG
>JAVXUM010000020.1:1302709-1315873 GCA_035590655.1 Pouteria glomerata | reverse complement strand
CCTTTCATCATTTCCAGTTTGGTGGGTGAGAGAAGGCAGGGGAATCTGTTCGGGAAAGAAGAATTGGTGATTAAGGGCTGTTCTTGGGAAAATTCTAAAAACGTGAACTTGTCAATTTAAAATTATTTTTAACATTTAGAGTTCTAAAAAAGTTTAAAAAAAAAAACGTGTGAAATTTGATTAAGGAAATTAGAAAATTTTGAATTTTTTTTTGTACTTCTTTGAAATTTTTTGGAACTCCAAGGGGTTTACTTAAGGAGTTTACTTTTTATACCCCAAAAAAAATAATAATTTTTTAATAATTAATTAGCAGTTAGTTAAAAAAAAGATTAATTTGTTTCTTCTCAAAATAAGGCTTAATGAAACGTAAAAGAATAATACAGTACATAAATTCTAAATAACTTGTCCCAATTCTAATTTGACATAAATTCAATAATATAAATGAAAAAAGAAAAGAAAAGCAAGTGAAATAAGAATTTTTATATTTCTAACTAATTGGATTTAAAATAGAAAACAACTAAAAAAGTTTAAGAAATTACAAAACATAAGAGATACCATAATCAGAAGCATTACAGTTTTAATATTATTATTGTCATTAATTGTTTATCGTCATTAGTTGTTGTTGGAAGGATAAAGTGGTTGCAATTAGATCCGGCGTCACAATGCATTATGCGTTGGAACGTCAAAAAGTACCAACGGCCACCGTTCCAAATTACATTTAAGACCCTATAATGATATTAGTTTTTGGCTTGGCCGATGGTTGCATTCTGGGTTGGAGCTGGCATATTCGAGGTATTTGGTTGGCTAAATAGTATAATAAAAGTATAAACATTCAGTTTGAAAATAATAAGTAGAAAAATTTAATTAAAAAAATATAAAAATTTAATAAAAGTAGATAAATTTTGGTTGATTTAAACTAACTAAACACTTCTATTATTTAATTTGAATTAAAGTCAATAATAAGATACGTATTTAGAGTTATATAAAATTGTCTAAAATTGTAAAAGTTAAGGTAACATTTGGTTTGATTTTCTATTTTCTACTTTATGTGTTTTATCTTTTAAAAATCTTAAAACAAGGAAATAAAAATTATTCGATTTTACTTTTTTTAAGATTTTCCTTATTTTGGGTTATAAATATTCAAATCGACTTTTTACCATTTTTTATTTTATGTATAAACTCATTTTCTGGTTTTTAAAACAAATTTTAAAAATACAAGTAACTAAATATGTTTTGAGCTATTTTCTTTATTTTCAAAAGCACAAAATAGAAAATGAACTTAACAAATAAAAAATAAAAAAAATAAATCAAATAAGACCTAATGTTTCGTGTTTTATGCAGTGAGTAAAGAATTTAAATTTTACAATTTCATGATTAGTATTTGTAGAAATTTATAACTTTTTTTTTATTACTCTAAACGTTGCCACACTATGCTATGAAATTTTTAATCATCCTAATTAGGATTGGACTAGCTTGTTTTATTTTTATAAGATGATTAGTTTGATTTTGAAATCAATCATGTTTGGTTTTACATAACTTCGAACTTAGAATTGTAAAATAAATTAATTCTTTTTGTAAGTAAAATAAATTAAATTATTCAAGATTAACTTGAGCTAAATTTTATTTTAAAGACTCGTTTAAATTTAACTCGAAGTTTAAATAAATTAAATTTAAGTTATAATGTAATCTCATTAAATTATTAAATTCAATTATAATTTATTTTAATAAATTAATATTTAATAAATATATTATAAAAAAATTAAAATGTTCGAATTCAGCTCGAAATCAAGAGGAGCAAAGATTTAGAGGGTGTTTGGTATGATGAAAAGTGAGATAAAATGAGATAAATTGTGGGTTCGTAAGGCGTGCAGTGAGATAAGTTTTAGAGATTTTCAGAGATTTTTAGAGTTTTTTAGAATTCTGCCTTCACCCAAACACCCCCTTACTCGAGTTGAAAAACTTTGAAAAATGTTATAATTTTCTATTAATTTTTTTTTATATCAAACTATGTGAATTTATATATATTTTTATAATTTTAGTTATATCTACAAATATTAACAAATTTCTATAGTTTATACAAATTCTAATAATATTTTTAAAAATCTCAATAAATTTTTTACTATTTAAAAAAAAAATCTTAAAAAAAATTCAAAATTTTTCTTACAAAATCTATTCAAATAGAATTATTCATCTTTAGAAAAAATGTGGTATGGTTATTGAGTTTTAAACACTAAAAAATTATTTAAATTATATTTTTTTTGCCAATTTAAGGAGCTTCAAACGCTCCGTCAATAAAATTCATGAGCCTAAGGTTTAGTTTAGAGAGAAAGTTAATTTTTTTTTTTTTGTAGTTGATAATTCAAAAATTAATTTTTTATATTTAAAAAGGAAATAAAAACTTATTTTTTAATTTTTAGTAATTTGACATTTTTGTAAAAACCAAGCAACCAGAAGGTTCCCAAACGCAGCCGGGGATAAATCGGACATAGGCCACTGCAAATAGATAATCATAAGCCACTATTATTACACGACATACCCACCAGTCAAATCATGCTTCCCATTGGGTCAAAGGTCTTTCGAGCGAGGAAAAGGAAGCTTCATTACAGCTCCTCCTAGCTCTTCCTACATCTCTCAGAACGAACGTCTCTAAACAGGTGCTCTTCCTATGTTTTCATTTATTCGCTCATAATCTGCTTTACATATATGTATGTATATATTTGTTTATATTCTCTCTCTCTCCTTTTTTATTTTGGTGTGCTTATATTATGTTGTTCAAACAGCAAATTAAATGTGAAGAGACTTGAAATTGTTTCGATTTTATGTTAAAGTTGTGGTGTTAGATGACTGGATCTTCGATCTTCTTTTTAATGATCTGGAAGGACGTGTTGAATTGGGTGTTTGAATTTCTAGTGATGTAATCACAGATAATATTTTCTGGGCTTGTGCGTTGTCAAAGTACAAGAATCAATAGATTTTGGGTAAGGGAATTTCACCCCTTCTCATTACTCAAAAAAACCAATATATACAGGAATGATATTAGAACAAAATATCTACTTACCAAAACAAGCTCCTAAGAATTAGCGTAAGAATATTACAGAACATCAATCATGGAGACAATCATGGAAACAAACTATTGATTACTATATTTACATTTTGATACCCCTCCTCAAGTTGGCGCGTGGAGATTTCGAACACCCAACTTGCAAAGAAAGTAGTCATACTGTGATTTGCCTAAAGCCTTCGTAAATATATCGGCAAGTTGCGCATGAGTAGGAACGAATCAAGTCCGAATATTTCCATTGACAATCTCATCACGAACAAAATGACAGTCCACTTCAATATATTTCGTGCGTTCATGAAAACCAGATTCTTGGACAAATGCAATGCGGCTTGACTATCACAATTAAGTTGCATTGGAGATGAATGTGTCACACCAAGGCTAGAAAGAATTCTTTTCAACCATTTCAGCTCAGATGTCGTCATTGCCATGGACTGATACTCCGCCTCTGCCGAGGAGCGAGACACCGTATGTTGCTTCTTAGTCTTCCAATTAATGGGAGAGTCACCCAAAAATACTACCCATCCTGTGAGAGATCGTCTCATCAAGAGACAACCCGCCCAATCCGAATCACACCAGCCATATAACCGTAAATCACACTTACTAGGCAACAAAAGACCTTGGCCCGGATTCCCTTTTAAATAACGCACGACTCGAAGTGCGGCTTCCCAATGTTCTGCTCGTGGTTGATTCATGAACTGAGAAAGAACTGCACACTGTAGGATAATTCAGGTCGTGTAAAACAGAGATAAATGAGACGCCCCACCAACCTACGATAACATTCCGGATCGTCAAGAGGTTGGCCGGTAGCCTGCGCCAACCGATGGTTCTGCTCCAAAGGCACATTACCGGGTTTGGCCCCTAGTAATCCAACCTCAGAAATTATGTCTAAGGCATATTTACTCTGACACAGGAAGATTCCTTCGGGGCTCCGAGCAACCTCAACACCAAGAAAATATTTCAACACACCCAAGTCCTTCATGTAAAAGCATTCATTGAGATATGTTTTGAACTTGTAGATGGTGTCATGATTATTTCCAGCAATTAGCAAATCATCTACAGAAATAAGAACATTGATCCTATCATCACCCTTTTGTAATGTAAAAAGAGAATAATCAGAGTATGATTGCTTGAAACCATAAACCTTCAACACAACCGATAACTTGGCGAACCAACAACATGGAGCTTGTTTTAATCCATATAGTGATTTTCGAAGACGACATACCTTCCCTGGACTCGTCGCTTGAAATCCGAGAGGCAGTTTCATGTACACCTCTTCGTCGAGATCTCCATGCAAAAATGCATTATGGACGTCTATCTAATGCAACTCCCAATGTTTCGCAGCGGCAACCGCTAAAAATGTCCGTACAGTGACCATCTTGGCAACCGGAGCGAAAGTTTCGGTATAATCGATTCCTTCAACTTGACGATTTCCGAAAATTACTAACTGTGCTTTGAACCTTTCAACAGTGCCGTCGGAGTTGTATTTGATCTTGTAAACCCACTTGCAACCAAGAGCTTTCTTATTAGGTGGCAAGTCTTTGATCACTCATGTGGCATTATTTTCCAATGCCTGTATTTCAAGTTGCATTGCCTGCCTCCATCGTTTATCTTTCACGGCTTCTGAGAAAGTCACTGGTTCATGATCTGCAGTAATAACTGCAAGAAAATTCCTGTCGCATTGAAAATCTATTACAACTCACATAGTGTGATATGGGATAGGGCGTACCTAAAGAATGCTGGGGCGTGAATGAAAGACAAGATGGACTCAATTTCCAGATTGTATGTGTAACATAATCACGCAAACGAATGGATGATTGTTTTTGCCGGTGTCCACGTCCCAATGGCTCCTCATCATGGCATTTGGTCGTGTCCACTGGTGGTGTTTGTTCATCATTACCAGCTTGTGAAGAATGATCTAATTCATCAGTAGCTTCTATGATACCCCCCCTCTCCACAAAGTCACCATTATCCGCAAAATCACCATTATCCGCAAAATTATCATCATTTGTGTCTTTAGCAAAAAATGGAGTTGAAGTATCAGACTTCGAATCATGTACCAAAAAAAACAACATCGCGGGACACAAAGTATTCTTTAGTCTCCAAATCATACAATGTCCATCCTCTCTTCCCATATGGATACCCAACAAAAATACATCGACAGCTTTTGCTTGCAAACTTATCTCTCATTGCACCTTGGTTGTGCGCATAACATAAGCACCCATACACGCGCAGATTCTCATACCCAGGTGCATGATCATACAGAATTTCATAAAGAGATTTTCCATGTAAAGCTGAGGACGGAGTGCGATTAATTAAGTAGCCTGCAGTTAAAATCCATTCGCCCCAAAAATCGATGGGAAGATGCCCTTGAAACCGTAGTGCTCGGGCTACATTCAATATGTGTCGGTGTTTTCATTCTACCCTTCCATTTTGTTGAGGTGTTCCGGTGTAAGACTTGTGAAAAACAATGCCATGTTCAAGGGAGTATGTTTTCATGCAAATAAACTCGGTTCCGTTATCGTTGCGGATAATTTTAACTTGCTTATTAAATTGTCTATTGACCATAGAAAAAAAATTCTTCAAAGTTTGAGGCACTTCTTTATTGTCAATGAGCAAAAATATCCACACAGCACGAGAGTAATCATCAACAACAGTCAAGAAATATGAAGCACCACAAGAGGAAGGGGTTTTATATGGACCCCATAAATCACAATGAATCAGTTCAAAGACAGCAGAAGCTCTATTATTACTTAAAGAAAAACTATCTCTAGCTTGTTTTGCCCGCTGACAAACATCACAACTTTTATTTAAACTATCACTACTCCTTTTGAAGGCTAAACTAGGAACTAACTTTGTCACTTGTAGAGAAGGATGTCCTAATCGCTTGTGCCAAATATCGAGAGAGCCCACACCATCCACCTTCATAGCTTTTATGTGCGGTATTTTCCAGTAATAAAAGAGTCCATCTTGACGTTCACCCGCACCAATCAGCATCCTCGAAGTGCGGTCTTGTAGAACACACAAATTATTAATAATTTGAAAATCACAGTTCGAATGATCCATCAATTGCGACACAGAAATTAAATTGCAAATTAAGCCAGGCACATAAAGAACATCTTTGAGAAATTAATTCTCATCAAGTTTGATTGATCCAACTTTACTGGCGTCAACACTGCTTCTATCCGGCAAACCCATGTGACATCTTGAAATTTCCCGCAAGTCAAATAACTGTGTCAAACTACCTGTCATGTGATTGGATGCCCCCGTGTCGAGGACCCAAGATATATCAGCAGGCTTACCGGTCATCTTCTCACTCGTGTTTGGTTTTTGATTGTTCAACATCTCAAGTAACGTCTGCCACTGCTCATTACTTAGACGAGAAGGACTTGGGATTTTTTCATCTGTTTCTGCGCCTCCATAGCTTGCAGTAAGAGCAGCGTTGGGTCGCATAACACCACCTCGTCCTCGTCCTTTGCCTCCGCTTGGTCCATTTTTCTGTTGTCCGCGACCGTGCCCATCAGTTTTGCCATCACCACGAGGACGATCACCCCACCAATCAGGAAAGCCAATGAGCTGAAAGCAATTTTTTGAATCATGCCCAGTGCGCTTACAATGAAAGCATACCACGCTTTTATCCTTTCCTTCTCCGCGACCATGAGATATGGAGATGCCTTGTACTGCTAAAGCCATAACTTCACCCCTCTCTTCTCTTCCTTGAGCAATCATCTTTACTCATTCCTCTTGGACCAAAGTCGAGTAGACTCTGTTCAAACTCGGTAGCGGATCTTGTGTAAGCAAACTGGATCGCACTGTGCCATAAATGGTCTCGTCCAATCCCATAAGGAAAAGATGTATTTTCTCCTCTTCCCGTTTCTTCTCTAAAATAGAGCCAAGATCGCACGTACACTTCCCACATTTGCAAATCGGCATCTGCTCAAAATTATCAAGTTCTTCCAATAGTTTCTTTAGCTGGCCATAATATTCAACAATGGCCAAGCCCTTTTGTTTGCACTCAGCAAGTTGAGCCTTTAATTGCTGTATCCTTGGACCATTGACAATAGAGAAACGCTCCCTGATATCTTCCCACAAATCCTGAGCCACCTGCATATGCGATATGGTTGAACAAAGTGCAGGCTCAATAGTGTTTCGGATCCAAGAAACTAGCAATGAGTTGATAGTCCACCAATCTTCAAGGTCTGGCGATGTTTCATCTGGTCGTTTGATTGTTCCATTAATAAAACCAAACTTCTTCCTTGCTCTCAAAGCGGTCCTCATGGATCGAGCCCATTCATCGTAGTTTTTGCTTTTCAATCGTACCTGTGTAATCACAATTCCAGGATTATCATTAGATGTTAAGTCATATGGAGAAATCGTCTTCCGTTTGTTCCTTCCATCACCAGCAGTGCTGGTTTTTTCTTTATCGGCCATGGTTATGGCTCTAATACCATGTCAAAGTACAAGAATCAATAGATTTTGGGTAAGGGAATTTCACACCTTCTCATTACTCAAAAAAGCCAATATATACAAGAATGATATTAGAACAAAATATCTACTTACCAAAACAAACTCCTAAGACTTAGCCTAAGAATATTATAGAACATCAATCATGGAGACAATCATAGAAGCAAACTATTGATTACTATATTTACATTCTGATATGTCACGTATCAAAATGGTGCCTCCCTGTTATCTGGAGCTCTTAGGCACGACAAATTGGCTGTATTTAGAATTCTATAAATTTATATAAATTTATAAAAATTAAAGTGGTATTTGGTTTGATTTTTTATTTTTTATTTTCTGTTTTCTATTTTATATGATTTATGTTCTAAAATTTTCAAAACATCAAAACAAAAAATGTTATATTTTCTTTATTTTGAGTGAAAAATACTCAAAATAATTTTTTGTCATTTTTTATTTTATGTGTAAACTCATTTTCTGTTTTCTAAAACAAAATTTGAAAACACCAGTGACCAAATATACTTTAAATTGTTTTCATTATTTTCAAAAGTTTAAAATAAAAAATAAGCTCAAAACAGAAAATAAAAAATAAAAACTAAAAATAAAAAATAAAAAAACAAATCAAATGAAACCTAATATTTTTATTTTATACAATGAATAAAACTTTTAAATTTTATAATTTATTTTTTAATAATTTATAGAATTTTATATTTTTTTATGACACTAAACAATGCCATTATTTATTCAGATGTTATATATATACTAACGATATATCCCGTGTGATGCACGGATTTATCATATTATATGATTAAATTAAGTATATTACTATATATTAATATAATTAAGTTGTAAAAATATATTTAAAAGTAATATATATTATAGTTTATACAAATTCAATCAAATAGTGAATGTAAAATAAATTAAAATATTCATACCATCAATAACATCAATTTAATTAAATTCAAATTTTAATAAATAAAAAGAAAAAAATTAAAGAATAACAACACTTACTTATATAATTAAATAATTTATAGTTATTATTTTTACTCTTCTTATTACATTATATATATATATATAAACTTATAAAATATATATCAATTACGTATAAAAACATTAAAAAACTAAAATTCAAGTGTATACTTAACAAATCACAAAGTCGAAGAGAAAATTATTGTAATAAAAAGTTTCCAAGAAATTTAAAAGTAAAAAAAAGCCCTTGTATCTATTTATAAATTTTGCATGCAGAGAATTCTATTATATTTAAATTAAAATATCATTTTGAAATTCAATCTCATTCCACTTAAAACACTATTTTGATCAAATTAAAAGTTCAACTCTAATAAAAGTTTGTGTGACACTTTAATTGAATTGATTTATTTATTGTCAAATTTATTTATTAATTTCTAATATTGTTTGATATTTTTTAATAAATAATGTTATAATATGTGTAATTTTAATAAATAATATTACAATTTAATTTGAGATATATTACTTATTTTGTCCAATGATAAAAATAACAAATGACTTATTACTTGTTAATAAATTAATATTTTTGTTTAACAGGTTAATTATTTTTTATTTTATTAATTTTATTTAATAATAACAATAAAAATAATAATTATATTTATTATTTTTTAAATAATAATCTATTAAATTATAAAAAATAAAAAAATTTTATATGATAAATAGAAGTATAAATTAAATAAAAATATTAAATGATATACATGAATATTTTAGCTTGAATAAAATTATGAATAAGTTGCAATTAAGTACAATACTAATTGTATTTAGATTATATAATTATTAAAATCTTTATTTAACATGCTAATTATTTTTTTGTATTATTTTGTTTAATAGTAATATTTATTATTAAAAATTTTATTTAATGGGATAATTTTTTTGTTTTATTATTATTTACAATAATAATATTTATTATATTTTAAATAATAATTTATTAAAATTTAAAAAATAAAAGTATGTTTCAAATAAAAATGAAATAAAAAAAAAAGTTATATGATAAATAAAAGTATAGATTAAATAAAAATATGAAAAACTATTAATAAGTATCCTAGTTTGAATAAAATTAAAAATTTTGAATATATAGTAATTGTGTAAAATACCAATTTCTTTATAAGATAATTTGGATGATTATAATTAAGTGACGCGTGTCACAATCATACACGTGTTACAACCGTAACGCAAGTTAACAAATACGTAATGCAAGATAGTTATAATTAGGTGCCACATGTCATAACCATATCGTTGATTAGGTATTACATGGCACAGTGACTTTGCCAGCTTCCACTTTATATATATAATATGATATGTATACATATAATCAAAATAATATATAATTATCCATATAATAAAATAAAATAATTTTTAAAAATTACTCTTACTAACGATTGAAAATTATTTTTTTTCTTTCATTCAACTATTAAGATCATTTTTATTTTTTTGACTTTCTGTTTAATTTTTATTTTAATAAACCCTACTATCATCTATCACACAAAACGAATTGAATATTTTAAATTTTACTATATTTCAATGATAAAGATTATATAAAAATTAAAACTGCTAACTTAAATTTTGTCCAATTATGATTTCTGAAAATTACATTCAAAATTAAAGTACTATAATTTATGTATTCTTTTATGGTTCTTATCAAAAATTAATTAGAAAAAGAGACCAAAACACATGTTGTAATTGTTATATTCTAAAATTTTGAAAAAAAAAAACTAATTTTATTAAAACTCATAGATTATTATAATTTTTTTGATTTGAACTCTTTATCCGAAGTTTTAATTATATAAAAAATTTAATACTAATTGTTTGGCAATAAAAAATATTATCGAACGTATTCACCACGTCTACAAGAAAGAACGAAATTAAGCTTGCAAAGAAAAAGAAGTCAGAAAAAAATGGTCGAGATATGTTCCTGACTACAATCCCTTCGATGATTAAGTCAGTAAAGATTTGAAAAAATTGTTAATGAAAATGAGCAATAGTTAATAGACAATAATGATCGTACGTCAATTTTAAAGTCAAGTGTTTTATTTATAGCCTAATAGTAAGAATAAATAAATATAAAAATAATTGAGAGAAATCATGACTTTCTTATTATAAACGTTTGTATCATGTGATGACTTATTTTGTATTAAATACATATTACATAACATTAAATATGCGTGATAAAAGTTAGACTAATAGGAGTGATATGGACATTAAGGATGTCAAAATGTCACATCTATCTATCACATGTATAATGAGAAACTAATTAAATCAAAAGAATAGTAACAAATGAATAAGAAAATAATAAATTGACTAAATTTATTAATCCGCGCCTCATTCATTCGTTAGGATTCAGGAGACTGCAGTGAAGAAATCCACTGCAATGACTACAATGAAAAATGAAATGGTGAGATTTATTTATATTTAATCTAAGAGTTTTAATTTAATTTAATTAATTTTTTTTTAAAAAAATAAAAGCTTAAAAAATCTAATTAGAGCATCATGAATACAGAATGCTAAAGATTACATATAATTAAAGTGCAAACAAATCTTACTGTTCATTTTTCCATTGCGCCCTCTAGCCCTTGTTCGTGAGGCCCATCTATTGTGGTCAGGAGTGTAATAAATTAATATTCCTCCTGCTCGATAAGACAATACTTGAGAGACTATTATGTGTCTAGATATTTTTTGTATCAACATTAATTTTTTTTACAGTGTCGTAAGCATGAGTTATTACTAGTTAATATATAATAATAATAATATTTTAAATGAAAAACTTAAGTTAAAACGATTTAATTTTTTAAATAAAAAATTATAAGAAATTAATTCATAAATTGACTAACAAGTTCCTACCGTGGATGTGCACAACTGACAAATTC
The DNA here is from genome assembly GCA_035590655.1 of Pouteria glomerata. Lineage (NCBI taxonomy): Eukaryota > Viridiplantae > Streptophyta > Magnoliopsida > Ericales > Sapotaceae > Pouteria > Pouteria glomerata. The sequence continues at coordinate 1,304,464 of JAVXUM010000020.1, read as the reverse complement.
AGTTGTTGACGTAACGTGGATCTGAAGAATAAAATGAAACCATAATAATAATAATAATAATTCTTCAAAACGTGGTAGTAAATTATATTGCAAAAAAAGTTCAATCAACAGCTAATGAACTTCCGAGAACTAAGAGGTTGTTTGGTTGGATGAAAATATCTGAAAAATTTTAAAAATCTCTAAAAGTTATTTATTTTTTATTTTATTATACGAATTACGAACTCACAAATTATTTTATTTTATCTTATTTTTTATTACTCCAAACACTCCATAAGTAGAAACAAACCGACAACGGGGACAGTTGACGTCCATTCGCCGTGATATCAATCAGGGAATGCTAGCATGGCGAATGATGTTAGTCCGTTATCAGTGATTTTTGGCCTCATATTTTTTTTTTTTTTCCTGTTTTGCTTCAAATCGAGCGCAAATTTCATTCCTTTTTTTCTTCAGTTTAATTTAAACCGGCGAATACGATTGAATTTGAAAAAAAAATTAATTTTTTAATTAAATTATTAATTAATTACTAAAAACTAATTTTTTATTTTTAAAAAAGAAAAAAGTTACTTTTTTAATAACTATTTTTCAAAATTTTTATTAATTTAACATTTTTATCATTTAATGTTTAAAACAAGTTTCAAATGTTAGATAAAAAATTTAGTCATTTTAAAAAAATAAAAAATTAGCTGAACTACTAACTTTTTTTTCCCAAACATAGCCCTCGACGTCAATCAATCCAATAATTTTATTTTTTATTTATAAGAAAGTGGTTCAAATAACAAAAATATTTTTAAGTTATTGGATAATATATTAATTATATTGAATACTAAATATTTTAAAATAAAAAAATTTAATATAAATAAAAATATTATAATAAAAATGTAGTTATTAATATACTTTTAAAATATTTTTAAATTTGTATTTTCAAAATATTTGAAAATAAAATTTATCAATATTATTTATGATATTATAATACAAATTCAACTATTGTAAAAATCAAAATATCTATATATGTCTAGTTGAATTTATATAAAAAATATTTTATGTTATAAAAAATTAAATTCTGACAAATTATTTTTTTTAAAATATTTTAACAAACAAACAGATATTTTTACTTGAATTTATTAAAGAAAATACTTTTACATAGGTTCAATGAGACATATGTAGATATTCTAATTTTTACAATAGTTGAATTTTTATTATAATATTTTAATTTATATTGATAACTAATTTTTTATTATAGTATTTTTATTTATGTTAAAAAATTTTATTTAATAAACAATAAAAATTCAAAACTCAAAAATATTTCAATATAAATATTTCAATGAGACATATGTAGATATTCTAATTAATATATTATCCAATAACTCAAAAATATTTTTATTATTTGAACCATATTCTTACAAATAAACAATAAAATTGTTGGGTTGATTAGCATTGGGAGTTGTGTTTGGAAAAAAAAATGATGGTTCAGTTACCAAATAATAGTTTTTTGTCTTTTTGTAAATTAATTAAATTTATTATCTTTCATTTTAAACTTATTTTAAATATTATTAGATAAATATGTCAAATTAATAAAAAATTAAAAAGATAATTGCTAAAAGTTTAACATTTTCTCTTTCTTAAAAATAAATAGATTAACTTTTTAATAATTAATTAACAGCTTAATTTTAAAAAAAAAATTAATTTTTTTTCAAACTCAATCTTATTCATCGATTTAAATAAAATTTAAGAAAACGCCCAATTTAAACGAAAAAA
>JAVXUM010000020.1:1265571-1284991 GCA_035590655.1 Pouteria glomerata | reverse complement strand
ACTTACCGAGTTGTCTTCAACTGTAGAAGGTCGAGCTGTGGCTACAGCTGCCGCTGCAGCAGTTTCATTCAGAGGAAATTTGCTTTCTTTAGCTTCATATGGGAGGACAAACTCTGGAAATGCGTCCAGAGGATGGATCTCCGGGGCCCTTGCACTTCCTGCAGCAGGTTTGGACTGAGATTTTTCATTTTTTTTTCCCGTAATTCTATTGTTTTTCTTTTGATGATATATTGTACTAGATTATGCATCAGCTGTCTGTGTTGTCTAATTTCTTTGGTATAAAACTGATAAATAGTCTTTATCACATTTTATTTCTGAATTTGTGAATTCTTTGGTTTCTAAAAATGATATATGTTCTTCCACTTCTCCTCTTTTGCAAGAGGAAATTAAAGGGAAATTCTTTTGAGATAAGAAGCCAGCTTTTTCTCTAGATTTTATAGATTTAGATACCCGTGGGACAAATGGATGGAAATGGCTGCATAGGTATACAAAATTACAATATATTGGGTTTATTTTTGGATTTCTTATTTTATAAGCTTTTGGATTCTCCATTGTTGACTTAAAAAGTTGTATAACATTACCCTGCTTATCTTATCTCTTTATGGTGAGAATAATATGGCGGCTTGAGAGTAGAGATGAGCAGAAAACAAAGTTTTGTAAATTGGGGGAAGAAAGGAAGAGGAGCCTTGTCCCTTGTTGAAGATTTACATTGTGGCATCCGGAACCTCTTCTACATCAAATTCAATAACACTATGATAACCATGGTGCCGGGTTGAAATAATGTGATTGGAGTCTTTCAAGTTTTGACCTTTTATTGTGTTTCGTCCGACAATACATCTTCATCTGGAACTCTGAAGATTTGTTGCATGCAATCATATTTTGTGCACTGATCAGGTCTTATTTCGATACGTGAATTCTGTTATACTTATTATGTGGATCAAAATTAACATGCTTTGTTTCGTTGTTGTTTTTTTAAAAAAAAAAAAAAAAAAAATCAGAAGAAAAAAAATTCTGAACAGTGGTTGATCAGTGGCATCATCTTCACAAACAGTTTGTGCCCTTACATATCTTGAATTTCCTCTACCCATTTAGAGGGTATAACAGGATTTCTATTGGATAAGCACGGATAACTGGATCTTTATTAATGATGTTATATGTTGAAAGCTTGTTTAAGCTTTGACTCCTCATTTTGCCTCTAATCCCTTTCTTTATACTGCAGCCTACATGATTCAGGAGCAGGAGGCTCATGCTGATGGGGTACTGTAATTAGCAATTGATTCACTTTGTTTTTTTCCCACTATCAACACCCTCCTCCCGTCATTTCCTTTCATATATTTGGTTAAAATTTATGCACTCTCTCTTCACTATTCAGGTGGAGCGCACTTTCATTGCTATCAAGCCAGATGGAGTGCAGAGAGGACTGGTAAGAAAACTAAATTTAAGACATAGCACTAGTGACATGGGATTTCGAAATTAACACACGGATCTTAAGTTTTCTCCACTAGTCGTTTTGGCTTCTTACAATGTGATCACTAGTCTGGTTTCTGTTTGGTCAATGTCTTTGTTTTTACTGCCAATCTCCTTGGCCAGCTGGTACTAGGCAAAGTCCCCTAAAGATAGCCATGGTCTTCTCAAATCTTCTTTTGAAATTGTCTGATATATGAGGCAGCTTGCTTCTATTCCAGATTGCAGAAATCATATCGCGCTTTGAGCGAAAAGGTTATAAGCTTGTGGCGATCAAAATAGTGGTTCCCTCAAAGGACTTTGCCCAGAAGCATTATCATGATCTCAAGGAAAGACCTTTTTTCAATGGCCTGTGCAACTTCCTTAGCTCTGGGCCAGTTGTTGCAATGGTAAGAAGAACTCCAACTTCTGTTTCCTTGTCTGACAATTTGAGAACTAGCTGAATTCAATCATTTTACTTGTACAGGTCTGGGAAGGTGAAGGAGTGATAAAATATGGGAGGAAGCTCATCGGAGCCACTGATCCACAGAAATCAGAACCTGGAACCATCAGAGGCGATCTAGCTGTTGTTGTTGGAAGGTATCGTTTCAAATCAGTGTTTGAATTTTCATTTTCTTATATTTAAAAGTTGATTTTCTTAAATAAAAGAAAAAGTGCCTTTTTTTAGATTTTGATGAATTGATAATCTAGTTCTTTTTGCTTCATTATATTGTTGATTAGTTCTGAATAATGAATGGACTGTGTTTGTATTCACTTGCCAGAAACATCATCCACGGAAGTGATGGCCCCGAGACAGCTAGTGATGAAATTAACTTGTGGTTCAAACCAGAAGAGTTGGTTAAGTACACGAGCAATGCAGATAAGTGGGTCTATGGAGTCAACTGATGAAGGTTTCTGGTTTCTTTTCCTCTTGGGTACTTAGGTCCCAGATGAAGGGTCGGTAGAAACAAAGTTGTGAGAATAAAGTTCTCTCTTTGGGTGACTGATAACACTGCTTTTGCTGCAAATTGCAAGCAAAGCCTTACTGACGATGATCCATTTGTCGCATTTTATTTGTTGTGTTAATGTCAAAATTTTCCAGCTTATGATTTTTAAGCCCTTGCTGACGCTGCATCTGCTATGAATTTTCTTTATATCAACTTTCTTCGTTGTTATTATCACAAAAACTCAAAACTACTATTAGGTGGTATTTTGTAGCTTAATAATATATAATTATTTATATAAATTTCAAAACAAGGTCCATCAAATATTAACTTTCCATTATTTTTTTAAATTGTTTGAATTTTTCAATGCTTAATTACAATTATAACAAAATATATCACTTGTTGGCATTACATAAACGTATTTCAAAGTAAACTTCGTATAAGTTGTCTATTAAAAAAATATAAAACAATCATTTTTTGAAATGTTTGCAATTCAAAAATAGGTAAATATTTAAGAAGATTTAATTAAAAATAATACTGGATAAAATTTTGTGAATAATATTTTTTTATTGATACAATAATGATTTTTATTAATACATAAAATACATTCAATATAACCTCTTTAAATTAATAGTCTTAGGATCTCCTAAATTCTATTAATTTATTGAGATATTAATTTATTGATAAATTAATAATTATTAATTTAAAAATATATTTTTAATTGCTTTGACTTAACAATATATATATATTATATTTATTCATTTATCAAAACTTGATAAATTCGATTTATCACATCAAGTGACCAAGTTAAGCATTAAAGTCTTATAAGACTCAAAATACTATTTCTATATTTAACCAATTAAGAGTTCATTGAATTATAATTAGTGTGTAAAAATCCAATAAAATCAATTTATTTGAAACCAGCACACATGATATATATTGAATTAAAACAAAACTACTTAACCCAACGCAATCTCTTATTGTTTGTGGAATATTTAAGGGAAAATGGCTTCACATATTCATAATGTCCCAAGAAATAATAATGATAGGAGAAATGTGTAACTATTATGTAAGCATAACAAAAAGCATCATTCATGCAGACAAAAATAACTGTTATAATACTTAATATTTAATTTTGGGCATGTTATGTTGACCCAATAAAATATTTAACTGAGATTGAGTCCATTTATTTTATTTTTACTGAGCCGGGTTTGACTCAAAATAGTATTGAATTGGACATTTGAGCCAAAGGCTTAGTCTTTTTCTTTCATTTCCTTTATTTTCTTTTCTTCCTTCTTTCTTTTTCTTTTCTTCGTTACGTGGGTCTTGGCCACTCCTAGAGAGGGGAGAGAGAGAAAATAGGGAAAGTGAGTTTTAAAAAGAAAGGTCAACAGATTGGAATAGTATTTGATGTTGTGAACATTGTGATGGTATTTATTTCGCATGGTTTCACTTGAGCTAAGAGAAATCAATGCTAAAAGTTTGGAAGCTAAAACTAAAATATCCTCATTTTTTCTCTTCTCTTTAGATCTAAAGTAGCTGAGACTTTTATTTGTGTTCTAGAGATTACTAGGATGATTTTGACATATTATATGCTTAAGTTGGTCGAGTATTGTAGGATTAGTGATATATATGTATATATAAATGTGTGTATATATATATCGAGATTTTGCATATATTTGAGTTGTTTTTAATTAAATGTTGTAGAAGATGTTTTATTATTGAGATTGGGCCTTAAATGGGTGATTTGGGAAATGTTTTGGAGTTGGGTTTCGTGAAGAACGAATTCAGAAACTTAAGGGCCGTTTGGCGGACTAATTTTTAATAAAAAACTACTAAAGTTGTCACTGTTACTGTAATTGTACGTTTGGTGAACTACCAATTTTTATCACTTTTCTGCTCTACTACAATAATTTGATATGATAGCGGGTCCTACTTTTTTACACTTTTTTACTCTGCTTCAGTAAAAAAAACTTACCAAACACACAAAAGTTATCACTTTTCTACTCTGCTACAGTAACAATTTTACCAAACAATCAAAGTTGCTTAAAGTTGTCAAAAAATATATTTTTTTTTACCAAACACACCAAAAATTATCACTAACAATTTTTAACGAAAAACTACCAAAACTTACTAAAAATTTTGCCTACCAAACGCCCCCTTAATACTAGACTTTAGTGTTCGAATGGTACCCAGAGTATCCAAAAGAACGCTCCTAGCATTTGGACAGTAAGTTTGACAAAATTTTTAAAAATATTAAATTTGATTTCTATGGACTTGTTCCGTGTCTAAATCCATTTATAATGGATTTTTAAAGATTAAATGAACCCCATATTATCATCAAGTCTACTGGGAATACATTTTATATTGAGATGATATTTGTTTACATGATTGAGCATGTCATATGCATGAGATTGGGATTGCATCGTCCAGTTTGATATTGTTATTGTTTAGTAGTTGGGAGTGCCATATAGATGGTTTGATGTGCCGAGGCACAAGTTATATATATATAGATGTGATCTTTGATTTTGAGAAAAAAGATAAAATAAGATTTAAAAATACTAGATGATCTCCATTTGATATATATAACTAGAGCTTAGTTATTGGGGTTGGAATGTTAATATTAAGACAATATATTATGAGATTTTCTCCGGATGCAATCGAACCCTACTTGAGCTAAGCAGATACCTGACTAGGAGTGTAACTTGGTTCTCTAATAGAAGAGGTAGGGGATGTAACTTAGTTCTCCTGAGTCTTACACATGTAGAGGTGTAGCTCGATTCCCCACTCATGATATATATTAAGATATACGTTTGCCGTAAGCGTAAATGATACGATTGGTGACCTTGTGTGTTTTACATTCGTCGTAAGTATCACTTGTCCCAAGATAATGCTAGGGGTAGATAGAGACTAGAAAATGCATTAGCCATTGTATTACATTACATTTGTATTGTTATATTATATCTTATGAATATTGTTATGAGTTATAATATATGTTTGATTACTATTCACTTGTGCGCACCTACATGATCCTACCTACTAGACAAGTTTGCTCATTTTATCCTTTTCATAAGTGATCTCACGAGGTCGGAGAGTAGTCACTCGGAACTGAGTTGAGATTGATGGATTGACCTATCACGTAATTTTATTTTATCATTAGACGATGGTATTTGTGTTTGTGCGACCTAGGATGTGGACCGCAAACTTATTTTTATTATAAGATTGTGTTATAATGATGTTTATTTAGCTGCATAAGTCTTAGATTGTGTCATCGGAGTGTGACGCTAGACTTTATGTTGTTTATGTCATTTTTATTTTTCAATATGGGAATGAGAGAAAAAATTTAGTTGTTTTGATTGTTATTATGATGTTACGACTTAACTTTGGAATAATTTTTTATTTATTTTAATTAGTTCCCATATTTCCTTAAGTTAAGGGCGTGACAATTGCAGTAATGGATTTTATAAAATTATGATATGCTAGTAAGTCAAAGGATAATATTAACTATACTTGAGCGTATACCATAATTTCTCTTGATCAACCCATAAAATAGTGGTGTTAAGCAGCACAAATTGACAAAGGTTCCTAACCTAAAGAATGTTTTTTATGAATAAATTGTTCAATACCAAGAGTGATGAATGTAACAGGAGAACTAATCTAAGAAAGGGTAAAAGAGTTTATGACATAAATGCATCCTACTGATACTTCAAAATTGAACTTTTCTTTGGAGTGGCTTAAAAAGTTCAAATTTCGACATGGAATCAAGATATTTCGCCATTTTAGAGAAAATGGATCAGTCGATAGTGAAAATATAGAAATCAAATTGAAGTCTATAGATGAAAAAATAGAACAAATTTTCATGAAAAATATTTTCAATATGAATGAAACATGGTTGTTTTTCCGGCTACAGGCCAATCATTTCCTTGCAATAAAACAACTTAAAGGAAAAAAAGAAAAAAAAGGAAGACAATTAAAGGCCTACAATTGTTATATGATGCAACGAGGATGATTTAAAAAAAAAAAATTTATGAATAATTGGTAGGTATGTTAATTATCGTCATTTTAAGAATATGAACATGATTAACTTGAATTATCAATATCATGTCAACAAATATTTTTACTATTATACTATCAATATGTGCTTTTTTTTTTTTTTTTTACTTCATTTATTATTATATAAATGTGGTTGTAGTATTTTTCATATTTATTATAAATTTTTAATAAATATGATATAATTTAATTTTAAAAAAAAATCAACTATGATCATGTCCGCTCATTGAAACAAATATGAGATATCAATTTTTTATTTTTTACACTATATCCCAAAAATAATATCCCCCGAGATATGTTCATATAAAGACTAAAGAGAATATAAAGTCTAAAAATTATTAAAATCGTGAAGCTTTTTGACGTAAGGCGAATTTTCCAACTGATAGGAATTTAAAATCTATATATATAGTAAAGATATTATTATGGCAAATACATAGGGTGCGTGGGGGGTGTAGCTCATATGGTAGAGCGCTCGCTTCGCATGCGAGAGGCACGGGGTTCGATTCCCCGCACCTCCATTAAGGAGCAGGTATTTTTAATTCTTTTTCCTTTTTGTTTTTTTCTAACTTTCATTCTTGCTCTCGGACAATAGCAGTTCCCTAATCGGACGGCTAACAACTTTTTCTCTTGTCTTTCCCTCGGTCGTCAACCAATCGGACGGCCATGAACTTTAGCGTCCGCAATAATACCTATGTACCATATTCACGAACAATGTCCCACTTCCCTCCATGGCATCCTCTCGTTCCTAATCTCATCTCCATTATAGATGAGTGAGAGAGAGAGAGAGAGCTTCAACGCCGCAGCGTTCATATATTTTTCCTCTGCTTGAGAAGAAGAAAAGGTCTAGAAAAGCCAGGTATGACTCTAAACTTGGGGTCTCCTTGGCGTTCTCGCCTTTCTCCACACCTCTCTAAACTCTCCGATTCATATTCTCCAAACAACGCGGCCACCACCACCAAGACTGGCACTCTCATTTTCCTCCTATTCAACGCCAATTCCAACACCTCCACGTTGAGAAACCAAACCTTTTCGGCCTTTTCTGCTTCCAAGAAATTCAGGAGCAGAGCTTCGTTGAGCGAGAGCGAGAACAAGGTTGCAGAAACGTCCGTGTCGGATTTTTTCGACGATGACTTGCTCAATCGAGTCTCTGCCGCGAACGATGCGAATGAAGTCTTGGACTTGATGGCAGAAAAGTCGAAGAGAAGTAGCGGTGTTGTGAGCAATTCCGATTGTTGTTCGATTATATCTGCTGCGTTTGATCGTAACAATGTCGAATTGGCGTTGTCAATTTTCTCCGCAATGCGTTCCAGCTTTGATCTCGGTACGTAATACATACTATATGCATAGTTTGCGTGCACAATGTATATACAGATATACTAATGTATAAGGGACCATTTTGGCGTCACCCAAGCCTACTCACAATTTTGATTTCTTCAATTTCAATATTAAATAGGGGTAGAGGAAGGAAAGAAAATAATTAAAAAAAAAAACAAAGAAGAGGAAGTGAAACAGAATAGAACAGAAGATGATAAAAAAATGAAAATGAAACAAAAAAAAAAAAAAAAATTGAGAAGAAAATCTGCGTGTATGCGCCTCCGCTGGTGTTTATAATAAGTATGAAGCTAGAGTTAATGCAGTTCTATTTCCCAAATTTCGAAGCGAAAACAAGGGAATGTAATGTGGATTGAAGCCTACAAGAACCAGAAAATGACTCATAAATTAGCTTAATATTGCCGTTCTAGGCTGTAAATTATGTAGATTTGTTTTGGTAAGTTATGTTGATGTGTTATTGTAATGCTTCTGTGGTGCTTTAAATGCACATTGCTATGATGTCAAATTTCTAGGTTCAGTTAAAACTCCAATGTGGGTGTGTATATTTTTAATTGCGATAATGCATAAGTAAGCTCTTAATTTATTTCCAATATACAAATACATCCCTATAGTTCAGTTTGTAACAATTCTATCTCTAAACCAAAAATAATATATAAATAAAACTCCGAACTTTTACCCAATGTACAAATACACTCCAGTTCAATTTGTAACAATTTCAACCCTGAACTAAGGAACAATGAATAAATAATCCCTGAACTTATAATCAATTTATAGATATACCTATAGGTGTATGGCGGTGAAAATGAGGATGTGGGTCCAGTTAAAAAAAAAAAAAAAAAATCACCCTGCCAACTAATGACCCTCTTTCTGAAGTTTTGGCCATCCCCAATTCTCCCAATTCTCAGCAATCAAATTCTTAACATTGACTTAGGTAAATTCAACCCAATAAAATTATCAAGCATTAATTTATAGCGGTTTGATTGCAAGAGAGTTGAATGTGTCAGCACCCATGGGACAATTTTCTCCTATTGCTCATGTAAAGCTAACATAGTAAAAATTTGGTCCACGTCAATGTGTTGTTTGAATTTTTAAACAGGATGAAATTGTTAAAAATTGAACAATGGGGGTATATTTGTTCATTGGGTATAAGTTCGAAGGCTTATTTATTCCCTGGTTCAAGGATAGAATTATTATAAATTAAACAGGGGTGTTTGTACATTGGATATTAATTTCAGGGGCTTATGTATGCATTATTCCTTGGTTCAGGGATGGAATTATTACAAATTGAATTAGAGGGGTGTATTTATATACTAGGTATAAGTTTGGGGTTTATTTATGCATTGTTCCTTTTTAATTCCATATCGAATTAAATACTCTTTTTTCTTAACGTAGTGCTATATGTAGTGCTTAGAAAGGAGAAGAGAGAATTTAACTTTGATACATGTCATCAATTAGCATCAGTTGTCTGCATTATTTGTTGTTATGAATTTTATTATATGTATGCCCTGCAATAGAGTGAAATTAGAATGAAGTAGTTCTAGGACTTGTTTGATGAGACAGTTGCTCAATGCAGTTTCTTTTTTGTTTTCTTTTATTCGGTTAAATGTTGAAACTGGGAAGAATGAAAATTAGTGTTGGCCCCGAACGGCATGTATGAGAATCTGAACTCTTGCATTTTGCTTTCAAGCATTATACTTTGTCAAACATAAGTCCCTGTTTAGATGAATTTTAAGTGCTGTTTTTCCTGTTTACCTTTTCTGTGTTGCATTTGTTGCTAGTTCTGTATTTTGTTGCCTTTCTTTGTTTTAATTCATCTGAAGCTGATGTATGGATATTCTCAAAACACGATTAAAGGGGCAGGTGGTGATGAAGCAGTTTCATTTATTGAGAAATGGAAGTGGTCCAGGCCGGATGTCCACACTTACACATTATTAGTACTTCGTCTTGCAGCAACTCTGAGAGTATCTGATGCCCTTAAGATGGTTGGCGCTGTTAGTCGAGTTGGAGTTTCCCCTGGTGAAGAGGTATGGATGCGATGTTCTTTTGTTTTTATTTGGTGACTGGCAGCTTAATTTCCCAATTAACCGTGGACTGGAACACGAATTCTGCTCTTCCATTACTTTTGGCATTAAGAAAATATAGCAATCCTGATGTTGCGATGAACTATCAATTAACTATTCGGAGTTATTTTTTTCATTAGTTTGTGCACAGCTTATTACTGGAGTTTTCTTATTCTTATTAAAAATTTGACTTCAAATAAGTTTTTGAGTCTGAATTTTTGTTCAAAATTGATTGGAATTTCTATCATAACATAATGAGTCCTTTCTCTGGTTTTGATCATACAATAGCAATAAAATTCCTCTAGAAATCTTGTATTTTTTCAGAGTTCATACTTTGTCCACTTTTTTCTTTTACCTGTTCATGTAATTCTTATTGGCTACGAAATCTCTGTTGTTACGTTATGTTTTGTTAGGTTAGCAACCCATGGTCAAAAGTGTCATCTAATCTGTGTAGACTTAGACATAGGTCAAGGTGTCAAAGTTTAAGGTTAGAATGGGCAGTTTCGGAGTATCATAAAAGCCCAAATATGGTTCTTCACATGATACTCCTGAGAAACGGCTGCAGGGAACTCTGGATGTTGCAGGAACTCTCTAGAATATGCTGCGATCTCGCAGTTTTGGTAATTGCTTGCAGATTATTTTTTGCCTAAGATTTTGTGTTATATATATTATGGGGCATGTTTAGGGTTTCCAGAAGTGAGAAACACATTGAAATCAAGAGATCTAGGTTTCTTGAATACTTAGCCAATTCCTCTTCATGTTATTTACGTGTTGGTGATTCGAATGATTTCAGATCTTGCATGCTGTGAATTCGATTGGCTTTGAATTCAGTAGGTTGCGGAGGATTAGGTAAATCTTCAAGGATTAGAAGGCCGTGTCTTCCGCTAGGATTTGATGCGTTGAGGATTTGAGTAAATGATCAATAGTATGGGTTTGTAGATTCAAAACTACTGTGAGGTTGAGTATTTGTAACCAAGATTGCTTTTATAGTGAAAGACTCAAGGTTTTTTTTTCCTAGTTTGGGTTTTCCTCATTAAAATCTTGCGCTGCTTTACTTAGAAGACATCCTGCAGTACGCCAGTGCTCACACGTGTACTATCGTAGTTGTAGTAGACAAGCTTGTCCTCTCCTTGATTTTGTCTAATTTAAGGTTTGCCTAACTTTGCCACCCTTTGCTTTCACAAATTTGCAATTTATATCACCAACTGCTTTGTGGTACAAACCAACACGCACTCTCTTAGGTATGACTTTCTTAACTTCCATATTTCTAAGTTTTGGTTCCCCTGTATGCTGGCATGACACTCATTTTATTGGTGACATTGTTATTGACATTAACTCCAATACAGTTTCCTGGATTTTCCTGCAGGTCCCTTTTGGTAAGATCGTGAAGTGTCCGAGTTGTATGATTGCTGTCGCTGTTGCACAGCCACAACATGGTATCCAGGCATGCACATATGAACTTTGATGTTGTTTTGGAACTTTTGTAGTCTATTTTTGTCTTTGGATGAATACTTAGCTATTCATGATTGGAGAGTGACAATGCCTCTCACCGGCCAGTGTTAAGTTGAATAATTTAGATTTGGTTCACTAGGGAAATTTTCAACGTAAAACTGAGTTTTATTTTTTTGATAAATAAAGAAACTGAGTTTTATTGTTATTTCAATCTTCTTCACCAGAGACATTTTTATTCTTTGTATCGTGCATCACTTTCCATGCAACAAATTTAATTTGTATTATTAGATGATTAGATAACTACACTTCCCAAGTGTCAGCTTGCTAAGTATTGGTAGAAATGCCATGGGTTTCCTTGTCACCAGAATATGGTTCCCAACAGGTCATGATAGATGTAAAGTTCTATGCAGCTTTTTTTATTATTGTGAATTAAAATGAATGGAAAGCTTATGCCAATTCCCTTTTTTCTCTTAGTTTATCCGAGTACTTTATTCGTTAGGCATTTCTTCCTCATTGAGGTAATTACTCAGCTGAATTGTCTATTACTTCCTTAGGATTTCAAAAACCCTATCTTGATTTTCAAACTTCACCAGAATACTTTTCAAAAGCCCATGTCTATTGTTTGAATCATGTGAAGAAATGCTTGCTGGTATCTGATTGTTCTCTTCAAATTTTAAATTGATGACTCAATGGACCAAAAGGAACTCTTTATTCATATGCTGTAACAGTTTCATCTCCTCTGCAGATTGTGTCCTGTTTCAAGTGCCGCTACCAGTATGAGCTAGTTTCAGGCGACATAGTTAGTATTGAATCAGAAGAAATTAGGTTGGTTTACTTCTTAGAATTTGTCTTCATTTGAGCAAATTAAGCCTTATCTTATTTTCGTTAAGGGTTTGTTTGGAGTGAAGATTTGGTGAGGAAAATAAAACGGTAAATAAAAATAAAATCCCAAATGCATATTTTATTGAGTAGATTAAAAACATATAAAAAAATAAAAAGAATTTATCAATAAATTAATTTTCTAATTTAATTGTTTTTAATTTCTCAAACCTTATGCATTTTCCCTTTCATTTTCCATTGCAAACCAAACATAGGAAATGATTTTGAATCCCTATTCCTTTCCTTTGCCCTTGACAAATTATTGATCCAAACACAGACTAAATTTCAGAGATTGGCATCCCTTTAATCTATGATCAATGTTCAAACTATTATTAGTATATGAAACAGTTACATTTGAGAAAAAAATTAAAAAAAAGAAAATTTTTTCCACCTTCCCTGTTTTGCTTCATTGCTTTTTGCACACAGGTATGTTTGTGTATGGTGTTGATCCTGAGATATTCACTTTTTCTAAGGATTCCCTACTGCCGAACGCAGCATGGAGGTACCGGCATGGAAAAGGGGACTAAGATTCCTGCAAATAAGGAAGCAAAGTATTGCTGCTGCAGTTCACTCTATTGTGGTATAATTTTACTATTATTATGTTCAAGCATGAATTTCATCAACTTTGAACATTCATTAGATCTTTGTGCCGTTTTCACAATTACAAAAATTCCTGCGTTAAAAAATTCAGCTTTTCTATACTTAATCACTTCAGTGACTAGTGGTGTTCTCTGTAAAATGCTGATAATTTCTTATAATCTGTTATTGCATAGCTATCAAATTTTTTGTTCACTTTTGAATTCAAGAATCCTGTGCTTCAGTTTATTTGTCAGCCTGTTATGACAAGTTTTACCGAAGTACCTCCTTATATAAGCAAAGTGGTGGGTTTCCTTAAAGTGAGAGCCCATCAAATATGCGTTAAGCAATGTGCCATATGCATGCCCCTAGCTCAATGGTATATATATTGAACTTCTAAAAGAATGCTCTTACATTTCTCTTTTCAGGTGGAAACCCCATCTGGGATGGCACGTACCCACAGATTTGCCACTGAAACAGTTGATCTCCCCGCACAAGAAGGAGAACGGGTCACAATTGCTCTAGCAGCTCCATCAAATGTTTATAGAGACATGGGTCCCTTAAAGTTTAGTCCGAAGCCCCCAGACTTCTATCCAGGAGAGCCTATGTGCTTGACAAACCACAAAGTTGGCCGAGAATCACCATTACTAAGAGCACCCATAAAAAATGAAGGCTCGTCCTTACTCAACCCCACCATCCTCTTGCCACTTTTTGCTGTGCTGGCCACTGGAGATGCTGCCTCTGGAATCATTAATCCCAGCTTGCCTCAGTTCATTTCAGTTGCTGCAGTTTCATCTTTTGCTCTAGGAGCCACTTTAAACACTTTGGTTTTTCCTCAGTTGGGTCGGGTAAGTTGAGCCTTTATTGTTCTCTAAAGACTTGGTATGACATTTGTTTTCCTCCCCCAACTTTTTTGAAATAGAATCTCTTATTTTTTTTTTAATTCTATTTTTAGTGTTCCATGAACTATTGCAAAATTGAGATTTCAGTTTTCGTCATCGGGAAATGTACCCTCATATTCAACGCAACATAGTAGTTGAGATTCTGGAAAATACCAGATATTATTAGTTTTGCAATTGACACAGATATATGGTTTGATTCTAGTACTTTGTGCCCTGAGAAGGGGGTTGGGGGGTTGGGGCTTAGTGGTGGTTAGGGAGTGAAAAAAACAACCAAAATGACGTTGGTCTCTCTCGCTCTCTCACACACTCACACACACACTTATATTCATATATATATGTTGAAAAACAAAACTAAATTCAACTAGTTTTAGATTGGTCCATTATGATAAGTAAAGAATATTGGTTGGGGCAGGAAATTGTGAATGTTAATAGTTGTTGCTCATTATACTTGGGCACTAGTAAAGAACAAATGCTTGAGCAAAGCGAAACGAGGCAGACGAAGGCATTTGCCCATTTAGGTTCACATTGGTTTGTAGGAACACTGGACAAGGTTGGGGCCTGTGGGGGGCTTGTCACTCGTGCTGCGCTACAATAGTATAGGAGCTTACTAGGAAAAGCCTAGAGTGTGTATTGATGGTTCAAAACTTATGAGTCATTGGGAATTATAGAGAGCATGCAAGGCTACTCATTGGAAGCTTGCTAGATATCGCTGAAAAATTTAGAGACCTTGTTCTGTGGCAGAATAGTTTGCTAGGAAGCTTTCCCCAACGAGTGCATGACTCCGGATTTTTTGAGACAGTGTTTTAGCCTGTTTTGGACTGGTTTCTCATTCCTATATATATGAGATGTATCGTACACATAAATTAAGTTCATATTAGGGTTTGTTAAATTTTGGGTTGAGAGAAAAACTAAGAACAAAATGAAAAAGGTTTCTCTGAGGATTTCTTTAAGGTTATTTCTTCTCCTATTGCAATCCTTACTCTATTGTTGGAGGTTTATAGTGAAAAACTGGTTATGTCAAACCCGTGGATGTAGACATGTTACGAAACCATGTAAATCTTATGTTTCTCTTGTAGTTGTTTCTTGTTTTGTTCGTTTGCTATACTCACTGGTCGTTGATGACGTGATTCGGATTCCACATAATATGCACAACAAAAAGAAAAAAAAATTGATGTTTTCCCCCTTTTATTTTAAATTTCGATTTGTGATGAAGCAATGGACCTAAGATAACCACAAATTTTACAGTTCACAATTAATTTAGTATTTAGCCTGCTTTTTGGAACTCTTAACATTTTTCATGATCAAGTTTTTGACATTCTAATTGAATGTGAGATATTATTGACTACAAGTAGAAATAGTTTGTTTTCATATTTTTTTATGCTGTTATTTTAGTATGTGTATAATTCTTTGGGAATTCCCAAAGATATTACATATATGCATCTTGTTATTTATCTCATTTTTTTTTTTTTTTTCGGCCAGCTTCCTCAGAGGTTAGCAGACACAATTGCTATTAGGCAGCAACTCCTATCACAGTACGACCAAATTCAATCTCGCATCAAAGATTTGAAAGATGCTACTGAAAATGAGGTACCCTGCCAATGTGGTTGTGACTTATGTCAAACTTTTTCTCTGGTTTTAAGCTTGGTTCTTGATATATGTGGTTGCCCCCCTAAAAAAAACAGCAATTCTCATGTGCCTAACATCCTTTGGTTTGCTTTCGAGGAGTCAATTTTTCTTTATATTTTGTCAAATTAATCTTATAATCCCTTCCAAGCCAAACAAATTGTGACCAATGACCATCGAGTTTATGTAAATTAGTTCACATTTTTGCGAAGAGAGCAGGAGATGAGGTTAACATCAAGTTTAGTTTTGAAAGGCCAAGCTAATGCATCCTATACATTATCCACAGAAGTTCACTTAATCTACTCAAATCTGTCTTACATAAGGACTGGCACTGCAGATTATATTATCTCACCAGTTAAATTTCCAGTTAAGGCACTTCCTTATGTGCATATATGGTGGCAGAAAAAAGTTTAGGAGCAAGGAAACATAAATTTATTTCAGAAATCTGAACTAAGAACTTTCGTGCAATTACAATTTTAGAATTTGATGAGCTATGAAAAATTGGAAGTCTGAACCAGCCCCAAAAGTTACTTATTTTTACTGGGAAGTCTGGGATTGATTAAAAGGTATTCTTTATGCCTGCATGCACAGGATAATACTACCATAACAATTTTATGACCTCAGTATTGCATTCCAATCACTCTATCTGTCATATAAACTACATAGGTAAGGAGTTTCATATTCAAGCTTGATTTGGTTTCTGTATAGGTTTGGATGCTGGCTCGCATGTGCCAATTGGAAAACAAAATTTGTGCCGTGGGAGGACCTTCTTATCAGTTAAAATCTCTACCTATTTACTGTACTCTCTTAGTTCATAATATAATCACTGAATCTATCATCATGCTTGGGTTCTATCCGGAAAGAAAAAGGACTATTTTTCGGCATCTCTTGTTCAAAACCCACACCCTTTCAACCCTTATGAGTTCATTGTTTCTTTGTTTTCAGTGCTCGAAGAAGTAGAGTCAAAAGGGTGCGTGAAGGCTTGGAAAATTCCCTCAGAAAACGAATCGAATTGATTGACAGCTATGCAAAAGTATGTTTCTCACTTCAGGAAACCGGAAACAGAATTTTAATTGAAACAACTCTTTATCAGCATTTTCAATCATCATAGTGTGAGATAACTTGGTTGATGTGTGACCATGATATCTTTTTTTTTTTTTCCAGATTTCTTCAATGATTGAAATTGAGGTTGAGATGGATTCTGATGTTCTTGCTGCCGAAGCAGCTAGCAATGTGGTATGCATGGCTTTATTACATTATTACCCTTGACAAATACACGCACAAACTCCCATTCATAGTGGCAGTATTTTAGATGACTACAAATGGGCAGTATTGTTTGACTTAGCTACTTCTTCACACAGGAAAACATTGCTGAACAGATACAACAAATCATGGAGCTTGAAAATCTTGAAGAGGTTTGTTTTCTCAGCTAGAAGCATTTTTTCTGACATCAAACACGTATAAGGACTAGTCAATACCCAGTTTAACGGCAAACCCACGTCCAAGTTTTGACTTGTTTTATTTACCAAAATATACATACCGTATTTAACAAAACAAGAAAATTTAGTGACGAAGGAAGGGAAAAAAATCTTTTCATTTTTCTAATATGGGAATTCCCTTTGATTTCATGGATGGATGGGATGGCTTTAGCCCAACATCTCACATGAATGTGGTATGTCATTAAAAGGGGGTAAACTCCTGTAATATTTTTATCCTTTTAATTATGTTTGGTGCTCCATAAAAATTTAAATGAGTTATATTTCCTTTCTTGAGGGATCAAATAACTTTTCAGGGAGTGGGATAAAAGAGGATGAAAGGTTGTGGGAGTAAAAAATTAGCAATTATTCTTGTAACATTTACTCTTGTAATTTTTAAGCACCCTAAGTACGATAGATTGCAAGAGTATGAAACTTTGGTTCCTAAGCATTTATCAGAATGTGCAGAGATGGAGACTCCAAGCTCAGGCAAATGACGAGGTTGAAAGACTACTTAGATCTGAACCCACGTCCGATGAACAGGAGTTAGACATATAATTGGTAATTTACTTGATCGGAAGGTTCTTATTATTATTATCTTTTTTTTTTTTTTAATTTCTTTTTATTCCTATCGTTAGCTGTACTAAATGATTAATGTGAGTCGTGATTGCTTCCTTATAGTTCCACAGATGTAGCTGGTTCAAAACGTGATAAGCAATCACCATGGGAAAGAATTTTAGTTGTTTATGATGGTAGAGAAAGAAAGACCCACAGTCATGTTGATAAACTGTCCAGCAGGCTTGAAAGAATCCAAATGACATACGGACAGTTGCTTTTGTGAAGTGGAAAACCATATTTTTGTCTGTAAGTCAGAGTTTTCTATGCATCGTAAAAAACTGGAGAGGTCTTACTGTGAAAGTGAGTTTTAACATTTTTTTAATGTAATTATTATTATTATTATATTTAGGTTTAATCTTTATTAATTTTTGTTTAAAGGTACCTTAAGTTTGATTTTCGTATAATTGATTGCTTCAATTTTAAAATAGTAGATAAAAAAGCTGTATTAATGAAATAATTAGAAAATTACAATAATAATTGGCAGTGTGGGCATCCTATCATTTTTTGTCAAGAAATTCTTTAAAATAAAGTAAAAAATATTTAATTTTAGAGATTCTCTCCGCCAGTAATACATTACATAAGTTTGTTTTTTAAATAATTATATATTATAAAAAATGTTATAGCGTTTTTTTGTATTTTAAATAATTCTTTACTTACCGTGGTCACTAATATTCTAAGTGAGGCCAACGGCTTTTTATACTACATTTAAAGCACTAAAAATTAGCTTATAAGTTGAAAACTAACATGAAGAGTGACTTTTATGTTAAATCACTTGCTCTTTTAAGAAAGTTGAGTCACCGAAGAAAAGGCAAAGACTAGTAGGAGGCGACGATCTATAACATCAGTTTGTTTTGTTGCTGATAAATTATCAAATCATAAAGAATAGTCATTAAGAATTGAAGATTATCGATCAATTATTTATTGTTATAGTTTTTTTTTTTAATGTAGAAGTAATTTTAATGAATGGGATTTAATTTGTGTCATCGTTTGTTTTTTTTTTCCTCGGACAATGTTGACACAAATTTTAGTAATATATATATATATATAATGAGGTTTTAGCTATTTCCGCATGGCATATCTTGGGAAATACGAATCCCTCGATCTAGGTCTTTACTTCAGTTTGGTCTCTTCAGTGTTGAGGTCAAATATTTTTTTCTTTTTAATCTTTCATCTTAAAATTGGCATGTATGGGCATGGCATAAGGATGATAGCTTATTCTCAAGAAGATGATAACTAATTCTCAGGAATGACAAAAGCTTGGGAAAGAGAGACGATAACAAAAATGGAATTGCAGAAAATGGCATCCCTACATTGGTTGTTATTATTATTATTATTATTATTTCACTTCCCATTCATACTCTGAAATGGCTGAAAGTACGACATCTGTCTTAGTTTTGTGTATAAATGCATGGAATGAGCCTGGGGAGCCATCTAGTAGTTCTTGTGAAGAAAATTAATCAATAGAGAATTTGGATTTGGGTTTGGAATTTGTTGAGAAGATAGCTGTAGTTGTGGGGTGTGTATATCTGTCATGGAAGATGATCAATCCCATGAGGAGCTTCTTGAGTATTATTAATGTAGACATGGAGCCTGAAGTATCAGAGAAGGTGTTGATGAAGATGCAGGCATGTTCGTTCAGTAATTTTTTATGTTTCATTTTATTCAAGTTAAATTACACTAATTATTCTTTAAGTTTGACAAAAAATACGTAAATTGTATTGGCTATCCTTTTTTATTTGGATTTTTTTTTTTAATAGTTCCCTTGATCAACGTGTGCCGTTTGAAGGCAGACGTCAGTCGCACAAAATTAGTAAAAAAAATTAACAAATTAACCAATTTGTCTTAATTCTCTACTAAATAGTACTTGTTAATATTTGAATGATAATTAAAGCTTAAATATATATTCTTCTAACAATTCTAAACTATTCTAATAGTAAAATCACTAATTTGAACTTATGGAGTAATTGACATTATTTAGAACTCGGAAATCACAATATTTGATATAAATAGTAAAATTTGATCTAATTATATATAATTGAACAAATATATCTTCAACTGGAATTTAC
>JAVXUM010000020.1:1126149-1136740 GCA_035590655.1 Pouteria glomerata | reverse complement strand
AATTAAAGTTGTAGAAACATAATATTTACGTGTATGAACTATTCTATATGAGTTATGGTTGGTATTAAGCTTGGATTTGGTGAATTCGGGGTTTAATCATGCTTGGAACAAACCCAGATTGGGTTCAGGTCTCGGTGGTCCGGACCACAGTGATCCATTTTGCCCAGTTTGACTAGTTTGACCCCCTGACACTTGTTTTAACTCCCGAACTTGTGTATATGTGTCTTCTATGTATAAAATGGATTCTAATTCTTGAATGAGATGAATGTGAATGAGATTTTATATTGAGTTAATATTTAATTCCATGATTAAGCAAATCATGTGCATTGAGATTTGGGACGGTTTCATCCGGTGGAAGTGATGTGTATGGATTGGCCAAGAGTGCCATAGATTGTGACGTGCCGAGGCACGATTGTTATATATATTAAATTGATAAAATTGAGAAAATGGATTGTTATAACACCGGATAATCCCCAAAATTTATAAACGTGGCTAGAGCTTAGTCATGTGGAGTTGGGACGTATTAATATATGATTCATGGATTGGATATTTTTTCGGACTGCAGCCGGTTACCTGCCTGAGATAGGTGAATGCCTGACTAGAAGTGTAACTCAGTTCTCTAGCGGAATGATCAGGGGATGTAACTCGGAGCCCCTGAGTCTTACACCTGATGGGGGTATAACTCGGCTCCCCACAGGAATATGAGATATATATACGTATATGCGTTTGCCGTGAGCGCTGAAACGGTGTGTTTGGTGACCGCACGTGTCTTGACCGAAAGTCTTGCTAAGTATCACCCGTCCCAGAATAAGGTTGGGGGTAGATGGAGGATATATGATGCATTGGTTATTGCATTCCATCATACCCATTACACGAGACTGCATGAATTGTTGTTACATATTGAAATATTGATATGTGTATTAAGAATGATGTTAATGTGTGACTCATTGTTAATGAATGAGATGAAAAAACTAGATAAAGAAACTAGGAACTACGGAGACCTGAGGTGGGATACGTAGGCAGTTTAAGCGTGAGTAACCTATGTTTGGTCTATACTATGGATAGTAATAATTATGGTTGTTCTCTTAAATGAGAATTTATTTAGTGGGTTTATAATTATGTGGTCAGGGTGAAGGCCCGTGATTAATGTTAGTTCCGATTATGTAAATTTTGAATAACGTCACTGAGGTGTGGCTATGTCAAAGTTTATGATGTGTTATATTTTTCAATATGGGAAAGAGGGACGATATTAGATACACTGATGGTGATTATTATGTTATGATTTGACCTTGGTATAGGTTATTTATTTTTTTTATTAGTCTCTATTTTCCCATGTCGTCCGTCCTGGACAATTAAGTTAGGGGCGTGACATGGTATCTGAAGGTAAATAAGCTCGAATAAACATCCTTGTTTATGCCTTATCCCAATAGTTTACCCTGTCTGTAGATGCTACACAACACAATTAGTAGAAGGGAAAACAACAGTAAACCTAAGGTCACAAAGTTGACTAACCAAAATAATGTTTAGTGTAAAGGAAAGTACATGATACACATGGGAAAGAGAAAGATTTGTGTTAGTGATGGATTTGATGTGACTAACATTCATAAAGATACCTTTGGCAGTATTAATAACAAGAAGATTATGTGTAATTATACGAGAAGAAAATAAATGAGGATCTAAAAACATGTGATTACAACATGCTAAATCGAATAACCAATATGATGTACCTGAGGTGGCAGACATAGCAGCAGCAGCAGTAAGACCAGAGGAAGACATCACTTGTTTAACAATAGTCTCAATACCATTTAATGAAAAAGAAGTAGAAGACACCTCAGAAGTATTTGTTATAGCTGCCATTTGATTTGTCATGGAAGGAGACGCATGGGATGAAACTAATTGATGAAGACAGTCAAAGGGGTAATGGCCAAGACCAGTCTTGTAACACTTTGGACAAATATGGGTAGGACATCGTTTATAAGAATAGGAAAAGTTATTACAAAGTTTACAGTAAATTGGGCGAGGCTGTTTTGAATTCTTACCACGAGACTGAGTAGATGGAGCTTCCAGGATAAACTAGCAATACGAGTAGTAATAGCAACAGTGTTAAGAGTTTTATGAATCCTCAATCGAGTTTCCTTATAAAGAAGTTCAGAAATAACTTGATCTAAGGTAGAAAGAGGACTGTGGTGTAGTAATGATGCGCAAAAAGGCTCAAATTTATCCGTGAGGGATATCAAAAATATTATCAGTTGCTATTGATCACGAAAAGATACAAATTTGATGACATTAGCTAAGCAAGGCCAAACAGGTTCTGAAACAGTTAATTAGTCCCAAACTGCATGTATCTAAGATAAGAAAAGATAGATGGATTGGCCAGGTTCTTGTCTTATGCTATGGAAAGAACTCAGTAGTTGAAACTGGTGAGCAAGATCAGTAGTAGTATACTATTGTTGAAGAAAATTCCAAAATTTCCTTAGCAGTTTCAAAACTACCAAATTGAAGAGCAATGTATGGGGAGAAAGTATTACAAAACCAGATAATAATGTGATGATCCTTGTTTTCCTTTTCTTCAAGTTGATCAGCAAAATCTTCGTCTTTGTCTTCATTTTCATCTCATTCATTGGTAACTTTTTTTGGTTCGGTAATATCTCCTGTAATATAGCGCCAAAGTTTTCGACCTTTAAAAAAATTGGACATGGTTTGCGACCAAGAGATGTAGTTGGAGACCTCAAAGGTGATGGTTATGTCTTTAGAAATCTCTGAACAATCCATGGGTAAGAGAAAGAAGATGTATCAATTAGAATATGCTAAATTGGACAAGCAATTATTTGTGAATAGGGTTGTATAGGATGAATTGTGGCAAATGGATACGAAAAACGAATTTAGAGACCCAAAAATAGATAGGAATTGGTCTAAACCGGTCCAAAAAAGGCACGTGAGGGGCTGAACCAGCCAAGAAAAGACCCTAGACTGGTCTGGTAGTTTGGCTAGACCAGATTCGGAGTGTGGCTGTGCTGGAGTTGAGACAGAACTGCGAAACAGGATGAGAGTCGCGAGTCGAGAAGGGGAGTGGTTAAGCCGTGAGTTGTTTGGCGTGTGGGCATGTAGAGAAAGGCAGGTGAAACTCCAGTGGGTTTAAGAGGCGCATGGAGGCTAGTGAGGCGGTGTTTAGCGGTGGTCTTGGTACCAACGTGTTCGTCTGAAAGAGCAAAAGAGATAATACTATGGGGTTAAAAAAAAAAAAGTTGAGCAACGAGGGTGAAAATTACTAAAAATAGTAAAAAGACTAAGTTGTTTCCAGTAAAAAAAAAATTACCAACCTAAGGGTTATAGACCAAGCTCTGGCACCATGTTAATAGAAAAGAATGTATAAAAAAATAAAAAAAAAATTTGTATAAAGCTGTGTGTCAGATATAATGAAATAGTAACTTTATTTATAAAATTGCACAATAGAAATAGAATAAACTCTACTCTTAGAAATCTATCTAAAATCTATTACTAGCTATATGATACTGGATATGTGGTATGTATTAAGATTAGCACTGTAGATACACTAACACTAGAAACTTATGTCTGCTTGGAATTAGGGTGATATCTTTCCAAGCAAAAAATTAACTTGAATGCGAGTTTTTTCTATCATTGTTAAATTAGAAAGTTTACTTAGGACAGCTGGAAACAACTTAAATAGATTTCATTCATGCCTTTTAAATCATGTTTGATTTCTTCTGTTTCTTTTCATGCAACCAGGCAAGACTAGGTTGAATATTTCTCCACGTCACCAAAAAAAAAGTTTCCTTTATTTTTTCTTGAAAACCAAAATGGGGATAAAATCATGCATGCTACACGATGGAATTTAGTTTGGAAGCATAATATTTACAATGGGGTAAAGTTCTAATTAATCAAGGTAGCTTGTAGTACTTATATCAACGGTTGGAAACAAGTGTGGAGTCCACATTGTAATAGGTCCCACACTTGCACACTTGATCCAATAGTTAAACACTATAGATCCTGCAGTGAAAATGCACTGCAGACCCTCCTTATTCGATTATGATGGCGTCCACTTACAAACTAAATGTAGAATTTGTAGGAAAGTTAAAGCCATGAAAGGTATTAACTTTTCGTGTGAAAAAGAAAAATAACACCGTCAAAGTTAAATAAAATGATGGCGTGTAAATATAATTTACACGGGATATAAATTCGTTTTCGTAAAGTTGTTAAGAGCAATAAAGTTATTTTTTAACACTTTTCAATCTAGTCTGAAATACATTTGGGGAATATGTAAATTTTTGAAAATGTATTAATTATTTTCACCTACAAAAGTTATACAATGGCAATTAATCTAGTTATTTAAATGCCCCTCTATAAATATATATTTTCAACTTATTTAACTATCTTGATTTTATTAAAGTTTATATTAAAGTAGATACATTTATTTATTTGTTTGCCTAATTTTATATCGATTTTAATTTTTTTTGTTTGACTTTTGGTTGTACAAAAAGTTCAAATACTTATCTAAAAAAAAAAAATTAAATAAAAATATGTTACAATAGAAAGATGAGCGTTTGAGGAAACAATAATTCTTTTTATCAGGAATATAGTATTTACGGATATAGGATGAGAAGGGAAATGGCCCAACCAGTGGGGAGAAAAGTTTCCCCTTGTTAGATTTGTGCCTTATATTAACTCACGAAAATACATAGAAGGTTGAGAATTGTAGGGTTTAATTCATAGTATAGAACTGCCAATTTAAAAATTGTATTCTACACAGGTTTCTGAATCCAATTTAGAAGGGTTTCTTGTTTTTATATGTTTAATACGTTATTTAAATCAAGACTAAGTTTAAAGGTTAGGATTTTCAATAGGTATGCGTTAAGAGAAATAGTAAAAATGAATGATAGGGTTGTTTATAATTTTTTTAGAGTTGAGAGAAAAGGTAAAAACAAATAAAAGGATTATCTTGAGTTATTTAAAGTTTTTTCATATATCTCTTATAATTTCTTACTACATTGTTGTTGTTTTTTGTAACTGAAAATCGATTTTACTTTATTCGTGGACGTAAGTAAATTGTCACGTAAATCTTATTTTCTTCCATTGTGTATGATCTAATTTTACCTTGCCTGTGGACATAGGTAAATTGTCGAATTACATAAATCTTATATTCTTTCATTGTGTATAATCGTTTTATATTAGTACCTGAATTTATCACTATCCTCCAATATATTATTAAAAGTGATCTTAAATTTCCACCGGCATTGCTATTCCTAAACACTATAAGGTGAAAACCAAAATGTGAAAGCCTTCCTAGCTAATTTAAATCTATGGACAGAGAGTAAATGGAGTTCTATAATATGCAACTTTTTCGCACAAAACTGATTCCCGGGTACACGTAATGCTTAGGGTCTTGTCAACGGCAGTACAAGTTCACTTTGCAATGTTAATACCTTCGTATAAAGGCAATGCAAAGGCTCAAATACAACACAGTTGAAATAAGAGGGAGAGGAAATTAAAAAAAAAAAGGATCCATAAATGTCACCAGAACCACCACCGGCATACTCAGAGGCAGAAGGTCTGAGGAAGTCAGCAAAGACAACCTGCGGTGGTGAACATGGAATAGCCAATTGTAAAGCTATGGTGAGAAACACAAGCCACCCAGTTTACCGAGGGGTGAGGAAAAGGCCCTGGGGGAAATGGGTATCCGAGATTCGAGAGCCGAGGAAGCGGAAGAGAATATGGTTGGGCTCCTTCGACACTCCCGAGATGGCGGCCAGAGCTCATGACGTGGCCTCGTATCGCCTCAAAGGTAACAAAGCCTTCCTTAATTTCCCAGAAGAGATTGACTTCCTCCCCCGGCCCAGCACTTCGGCCGCCAAAGATATTCAGGCAGCCGCAGCGGCCGCCGCCCATTCTGTCGCTGTGGCGGTGGCCGACGAAAAGGCGATCAGAACGGAAGAATCCGGTTCTGATGACTTTTGGAGTGAGATTGAGCTGCCGGAGTTGATGGAGCTTGGGAGAGAGGTTTGGAAAGACAGTCAGATGCAACATTTGGACGTGCTAAAGGGAATATTTGACCAGTGATCTTATTGTTCCAACTTTCAAGTCTCTAATGTACTTCGGATTAAATAAATAAGATATTATCCATGTGAAACATTTTTTATTTTCATTTATTTTTTTATTTTATTTTTTTTGTGATCAGTTTCATTTTACCCACTAGCATGAGAAGCTCTTCGTCATGGAAAAATTGCAGATTTCAGCTTATCATGCATCCACAGGTGGTTGATTCAAAAGGTTAGAACTCAAATTTTTGTCTTTCAATACTTGGGTTTGTGAATCACCATTGCCACTAGATGGGGTTCAAACTATTCTTCAGCCCCCTGAACGTGCGGTGAGACCTAAGATTGGGTCCAAACGTATGTAGACATGGAAGGGTCTTTTGCAAATTATTATGTAAAGCTAGCTACATTCTAAATCTGTTGAGATCATATCACATAAACATATTCTAGCGAGACCCACTACATTTGTACCTATTTGGTATGATCTCAATGAAAGAGGAACTCAATGAATGTGGAGCACACATTCCAAGCTAGTTCCAAATAACTTTACATGATGATAATGATGATGATAATGCTGAGTCTACACTTCTTTGAAAAAAAAAAAAAAGAAAACAAACAGTTCATGTTAGCTAAGTACTTGAGGAGCTTTTGATGGGCCTAACAGATATCAGCAACAGCTCTTTCAAGCCCCTAAAGACTTGTGGCCCCGAAGGTGTTTCCCATAGTTGTTTTCAATTAATTAGGGTGTGTTTGAAATGATTAAAAAATAAAATAAAATAAGATAAATTATAAGTTCGTTATTCATGTAATAAGATATAAAGTCAATAATTTTAAAAAAATTTTAAAAAATTTTAAAAATTTTTAATAATTTTTAACTAACAAAACACAGCCTTAATTAACTTATAAGACAATGTAATTAACTTACGGGTGTCTCTCACATGTTGTGTTTATTACCCAGAAGACAAGTTATTGAGTATAGATAGGCAGGAACGGTTAGGCATTCAAAGATCACCAGTTCTACACATGGTCTGCCCTTAATTCCCATTGAATTCATTTAAACTAGTGGGGTTGTTTGGGATAGCTTAGCGCCTATTTTGAAAAGTGATCTGGCTTTTTGCAATCAATATATAAATCACTGCCCAGTTCGATCTCTAACACATGATGATGAATGATTTAGATAGTTGGGCAGATTCTCAAACAAAAATTTAGTGAAAAGAAAACCCAAAATTTCTAATTCTTTTCACTACTGTTTACTAATTGACAATCCAATTAAAGCTCTCTCCCCCTCTCTACATGCACTTGCACGTCTGTCTGTCCTTCATCTTTGTCTTTGTATGTCTATCTCTTGATCAACCCGAACCAATCTTGTTTTAGAGAGGGAATGAGCCTGCTGGTTTGGACTTTGAGGCCGGAAGAGTCGTGCACATATATATATATATATATGTGGAGCTAACTTCTTAATTTGCTTTAGTTAATACAATATTGGTCGCTGGGAGCCATTAAGAGAGAAAAAGCAACAGTGGCCAGTTGGGTGTAATCCAAATCGGTTCTTTAATTTCTACTTCCAGTTCATCATGTCACTTAAGCAGTTTTTGATATACATTTGAACGATACACCCATTCATTTAATGATAACACATTTCTTTCTATTAGAAATTTTACATTGGAAGTACCTTTTTTCTTCTCTTTTAAGGCTTTGTTTGTTAACACCGACAAAATTAAACGGAGTCTAAGGCGGATATGAATCCCTTTGTTATGATATTTTGGACAATTGTTGTTAATGTTTTCACGTGATTTTATGTCCATTTGGCCTCCAAATTCACTTAGAAATAGAAATCTAAACTCTGTACAAACAGCGATGAGATTTGTATCACGTGCCCAGCTACCAAATCAGTCAAAATTTATATACATAATGAAAAAATTCAGGATACCCAAAATCAATCTCCTTATGAACACCCATCTCCTGTTTCTACTAATTTCATGGAATATTAGCATAATTTTCATTCGTGGGTAAGAGTAAGGTTCATTTTCCCTTGTCAGTGTTTCATGTCATTAATTCTTTTCCACGGCTCCTCATCATTGATTCGGGAAGTTGAGGTCCCCCACAAATGTCAAGTAGTACATATAGTACTAACTACGTACACTGGTATAATAACACCATCAAATGCAGCTCACATGTGTTTTTATTAATGCCAGTGGATCATGATTGACAAGTACTTCAAGCTACTTCCAGATCAGTTTTTTCAATCTTCCCAATAATGCACCTAGCTGGCTGGTTTGTCATTCACCCACACCTCTTGTATGATGAGATGCTTGGTTGGTAAAATTTATAATAAAATGTAAAAATTTAATGCAAAAACAATATGTAACGAAACGTAATTAAAAGAACATATAAAAAATTCATAAAAATTGATAAATTTTGACTAATTGTAGTCAACCAAACACTCTAATATAAGAGAATATTTAAACTTATAAATAGGTAATATTTAAGTTTATCTCCATGCTATTATATAATAAAAAAAAATGTATTGGTGAAATTTACAAATTAATAATTAAAATTTTAATTGAAGTAAAATTTTAGTTACTTAGAATAGCATTCAATATTCTTTCACCAAATTAATATTTTAAATCAAATAATTTTTAAAAATTACTCTTAATTAAGTTTAAAGAACCAAAAAAAATGGGAAAAAAAAAACCTTAAAAGAATAACCACACACAAGCTAAATAAACGAGATACCGAATTTAATGAGATAAAATCTTAAAACCACTTCTAGGTAAAAATCTCGATTCTATAAGGTAACCACCCTTGAAAATCAATCTACTATATACTTGAAAATTATAAAAGTTTACCGTACATAATTCAGCTCGACACCCGTCCTAATGTAAGGCTTGATTTGGAAAGTAAAAAAACTAACTTTTTTGTAATTGGCTTTTAGCTAACTATTAAAAAATTAGCTTTTTTTGTGTTTGAGAAGAGAGAAAAGTTAACTTTTTAGTAACTAACTTTTTACCTTTTTGTTAATTTGATACTTTTGCTCTTTAAGATTTAAAAGAAATTTAAAATCTAAGAAGGTAAATTTAATTATTTAAAAAAAAAAAAACTAACAAAACTAGTAGTAGCTCAGCTCCCAGCTACTACTTGCCAAACGGAGCCTAAATACCTCTTACTTGTTAGAACCCGCAATGCCAGCTACTACTTGCCAAACGGAGCCTAAATACCTCTTACTTGTTAGAACCCGCAATGAATCTTCTCTCATGCGATTGACTCCATTCTTAAACTTGAACGACACCTTCTAGTCCTTAGAGATGCTTTTCATTCTTCAAACCCTTAAAGTAACAACCAAATATTATTTTTTCTTTGTCTCCACTTTTGATTGTTTCTGCCATAATTTATTTTCTTGCTTCTCAAAAATATTAATCCTAAGTCTGATAGAGTATATGATATTTATATTCGTTCCATCCGTTCCTAATGTGGAAGCAGAATTAAAATAAAATCTTTTAGAATCTTTGTACTGACGAACAACTAGGCCAATCAAAAATCAACACACACTACAACAATTAACACTTTTAGCGACCAAAAATTGGGTTGCTAAAACTTACTTTTTGGTCTCTAAAACTTTTACCAACCAAACAAAATTTCGTCATTGATTGGTCGATAAAGGCTGGTCGCATAAGGGACTGGTGACCAAAAGTATATTTAATCGGTAAAAATATAACATTTATCGACCAAACTTTAGTAGCAAAAGGGTAGATTTTTAGCGACCAATTGGTCGCTAAAAGGTAGGTCTTTGTCAACTAACTTATATTTGGTCAGGAAAAGCTTTACTTTTGACGACCAAAATTTGGTCAGCAAAAGTCAAGTTTTTAGTGACCAATTGATCGGTAAATGGGGTAATTTTTTTGTCATCACACCATATGTTAGCCAATGATTACGCCACATGTCAACTTAAGATTGTGCCACGTGTTATTCTATTATTGCACCAAGCAACCTTATATTTTGAAGAATTTTTTGTTACTATTGAGAATCGAACTCATGCCTATCCTTTAAAAGTTGGTCTGATTGGTCACTAGACCAAGCTATTATTTGTATATGTATTTTATATATTAATATATATGAATAAATTTTTATCATTTTTAGCGACTCATTGGTCGCTAAAAATCTACCCTTTTGACACCAATTGGTGGCCAAAAGAGTTAAAAATTATATTATTTTTATTTAATTATTTTATAAATAATATATAAAACTATATGAATATTTAGTAAATAATCATAACCAAAATTTTTGAAAACTATTCTAAGAATTTATTTTTAATACAAAATAATATTTTGGTGATTATGCTAGAAAATTAGTTATAAAAAAAATGAAATCACTTAAAATTAATAAGGAATTTTTTTATTGTTTTTATTGTCAAATTTTTATCACTTCCAATGAAATATAAAATAATATCATTTTTAATATAATTAATATTAAATAAACACTAAACAATCATTGGATGTTAAAATATTTAATATTCAATTTGTTATAAGTTATATAAATTACAA
>JAVXUM010000020.1:1069387-1079560 GCA_035590655.1 Pouteria glomerata | reverse complement strand
TCTCAAAAAATTCATGCTCAGCCATATTGAAAGGGTAATTGTGTTTTATTATCATCCTCGCAAAATCCATACGACTCTTTTCTTGATCAAACTCTACACTTTTAGGAGTCAAGAGATGCTTAGAGGCATTTGAATCAATGTATTTTAATCCAAGACATCTACCTGCCAAATCCTTAATTAAATGGCTAGTTTCCTTACTATTACCAGCCACATATTCTTTTTTTACAATGTTTACATCTAGCAATATCTTCTCTACTAAGTCCTTTAATTTTTTCAAAATCTTTCCAAACTTTTGAAGTCAATTTTTGTCTCTTGAAAACTCTTGAGTAATACATTCACTTGATTCAACCAAATCATAATCCCCACCCATTCGTTGACTTGCTTCCGTAGACATCTTTTAGAAAAACAAAAAGCGCTAGCAATAAACAAAAAAATTAAAAGTAACATGAGAAATAAAAATACTATTTTGAAAAAGAATATATTATGAAATATATGATAAAAATAAATTTATAATCCTATATCTCTACCTAAACACACAAAACGTTTTCAAAACAAAAGTTCTATTCCTCATTATTAGTATTTTTACCAAACTAGAACAAAGATTGACTTAATTCACGTTGTGCGTACCTAAATCACATGAAAAAAATTTACTTGAAATAGCAGTAGTATACATTCTATAAATTATCAAGGGAAAGTGATTCCACATATACAATAGAAACCATACATGGCATAAACAAAAATAAATGAACCCACATTAGAATTTCATATTCATGACAACGTGCATATATGTATATATATATATATGTAGCAGTTATATACGTGCTTCTAATACAACTAGATCCTAGGATAGGTTTAGAAGAGCGAGTCACGGCAATGAAAAAATTGTGATAATTCCAAGTATTGTGCTTGATTAAGTCTAGCATCCCGTGGCTGTAGGAATACTTTGACTACCAAAGTGCTACATACATATATATATATATATGCAACACATTTCAATGGAATATTCTGTCATTCACATTTCAATTATTACACTTTGACCACCACTATGTTTCTTTTTATTCATAGATTTCTCTATTTTTTTAGTTACTTCCAGAATGATTATGGAAATTGAAATTCTACTATATGCATTTGGCTTAAACACTGGAAACTCAATCTTAGTCAAAGAAAAGAACAAGTGAACAACTACAATCAAGATATTTATCATATATCCCCTGCAGAAGATCCTTTAGTTCAAATTTGAAGAAGAACAAAGACAAATACTAAATCAACACATACACATCCTTATATATATATATATATACAAACAGGCAAAAGTTTGAAGACCAATCAAAGATCGGATCGAAAATCAAATTAGCAATCACCTGAGCAATGTAAATAAGAGAGAATAAGAAATCGATCCAAATAGGAAGGGGGAGAGAGAGAGAGATGCGAACAGAGAACAACCTCCACCTGAATAACCAGCAACAACAACTTAGCTAAGACAAGCGACGATGAACGTTGAGGAAAGGTTTTGATTCGAGAGAGTTAAGACTTGAAAGGACTGAGCTAGGGTTTCAAAGTAGAAAAATAAAATAAAAATATAAATAGGTATTTGGGTCAAAAGTGGATCTGATAAATTTATCCAAATCTAATCCAAAAATTAATGGATCAATTGGATTTGGATGTTCCAAACTTTAACAACGGGTCATACGGATCTGGAGACCCATTAATGAACCAGATTCGGATTGAATCTGGACTACACTCAGCCCATTGACGGGCCTACTTATGCGTATATATAAAATTCTCGTTCACTTGTGTTGTGAGTTGTGTTCAATCAATTTTTTTCTATTTCTAGACTTTCTCCTTTTTCTTTTTTGTGACAAATTAAAATTTTTTTATTAATTGTTTTTTGATCTTTCTTTTCATTAATTTATTCCACATTCATATAAGAAAAAATGAATGAAATTTAAAAAATTTAAATTAACTAAGTTAAAAAAACTAAACTATTAATGAATACTTTTTATTTTACTAAATTTTCAATCCATTCAAATAAATATTAAATTCTTTTTTTACTATTTTAATTATTTTATTTCATATTTATCGAATTCTCTTCACTCATTTTTTCTCTATCTAAATAATAATTTTAATATTTTAAAAGTATAAATTTATTATTGTTCGACACCATTTAGTATGCTAAAAAATAAAAAAAATATTTAAAAATTTCTAAAAGTTATTTACTTTTTATCTCACTATATGAACTACGAACTCACAATTTATCTCATTTTTTATCACTCCAAACATACTCAAAAGTTTTCTCTTTATCTATGGTTTACATGTACAATTTCCATAATTATATATATTTTATTGTGGAAAAAGGGATCGTCTCTTGAATAAGTAAAAAATACAAGTCAAAGAAAAGTAATTTTTGAAATCAAGATATTTCTAGTATTCTATGTCAAATCACAAAAACAAAATAGTAGCAAAAGATACCAAAGCAACTTTATTTGCTTAAGTTGTGTTTGAATCGTGACGGTTAGCTCAACTGATAAATTATTTTAAATTTTAATTTGATTTATTATTATTTTAGTTATTTTTAATAATGTTTAAATTGATCGACGATTATGATGTCTTACTTTGTAGTAGTTAAAAAACAATAATTGTTTAACTTAAAACATAAACTTATAAAGCTAAGCTAATTTAAAAATAATATTAAAAATAGCTCTCCCACACAACTTCATAAATTATTAATTGATAATAAAATTTTAATTTAACATGTAAATTAATAAACAATGGAGGATATTATAAAAAAGTGAAAAGTGAAGAATATTAATTTTGTAATAATAAATAGAAATGAGATAATTATGGTATTTAATATATTTTGTGTTAGTTTATCCCTACTACAAGACTTTTTATAATTTTGTAGAAGTAAAAAAATAACAAAAAGTGAAGAAAACTTTTAGAGGAGTGCTAATATCTCCACACTTTTCTTTTATATCATCAAATTCTTAACCAAAGACATTTTTTTTTAGCTTAGTCTATTTTTTGAAAAAAAACATAAATATTTTCTTATTAATTATTTTTTATTATTTTATTTTATATTTATTTAAATTTATTTCTCTCTCAAACTTGCATCTCTATATCTTGGTCTAAAAATGAAAAAAAAAAAAAAGAAGGAAAGAATAAGGACTCAAATTTTTGTCTCTTAGTTGGATTATGATAAAAATTTAGAAAGAAATTGAATTGAATTTAAAAAATTAGAATTAACTAAATTAAAAAATTAATATATTAATGATTGTATTTTATTTTATGCTTTGTTCCTCCATTAGCTACGTGTATACATATATATATTATTTTATTTTATGCTTTGTTTCTCCATTAGCTACGTATATATATAAATATATATATTATTTTATTTAATGGATATATATTATTTTATTTCGGTCTCTGGCGGCTTTGTCTCTCTATTTGGACAATAATTTTAATATTTGAAAAACTTATTTTTTTGTTAACAAAACTTAAAAGTTTAAGATACTGTTTAGGTGGTAAAAAAATATAAAAAATATATATATATATAATTTGACATAAAAATAATATGTACGTAACTTAATTAAAAAATATATAAAAATTAATGAATTTTGATAAATTTTTAACTTTCAAACAGTTTTTAAATTTATATCCACTTAAAATAATAATTTATCATAAAAAAAGATAAAAATTTAAAATTAATTATGTCTTGTAAATTGTGATACAAATTATATAAAAAAATATAAAATTTGAAAAAATGAAAACTAATTAAAATACAAATTAATATACTACTGAATACTTTTTATTTTATTACATTTTAAAATCTATATTTTAAATATTTTCTTTTATTTTCTTCAATTATTTTATTTTATTTTCATTTTTCCTTTTTTCTCGTCAAATTTTTATTCCAAATACTACTCTAATAAATTTATAATATTCTCTCTCTCTCTCTCTCTAGAATCCAACTGTGCCTTGCACGCGGTGAGCTTTTCTTGCGCTCAAAGAAGGGAAGCCCTCAAAGCGGCGAGTGTGAACTGCAAAGTAGGCTTTGAGAAAGATATAGAAATCAGGTGAGAGCAATGGATCCGAAGCTCACAGAGGTTGCGCAGTTGTTCGAGCGATTCAAAGCCGCTTTCGTTCGGAACGATTTCGATTCCTGTTTGAGACTCCTCTCTCAACTCAAGGTAACAAATTCGAAATCTGCTTTGACCTTATAGCCAAACCCTAATTTTTCTCTTAATCAGATTCCATTTCTTGTTCCTGATCATTGTTTTTTCAGAGCCTTTTGCACCTTCAAAAGCCCTAAACCTGTTATTTCGTTTGTTCTGATCCCGTATTTATTTATTTATTTATTTTTGTTTACAGTAGTTTTGTAATTGTATATGTTGTTGTTGTTGACAATAGCAAGTGGCTTTTGATGCTTCAGTCTGAAAAACCTCAAAAATTGGACATTTTTGTTCTATTGATTAAATTTGGATGGTTTGTTGCGGTATAAAATTGAGCTATTATTCTAGTGTTTGCAATGACTTCAATGAATAGTTGGTCATATTTGATCCTTTGACTGTTGAAGTTGTTCAATCTGCGGTAGTAACTTGGATATAATGGCATTGAAATTTAGAAGTTGCTACTATATAAAAGTTAACATATTTACTACATGAAAATAATCGGTGTTGCCTTTGTAAGAATGATGTGGAAGCTGTTGATCGACATTTATGCATTGCTCTTGGACTTGAGAATTATGGAACATGATCTTATCATGCTTTGGACTGTGTTGGGTATTTCTGAAGGATGCTAAGATTGTGATTGAGGATTGATGGGGTTATAGGTTATGTTCAAAAGAGAAGAAGGTATGGAAAATGGTCACATTTTGACTGCATGGTTGAATTGGAAGGATCTGAATGGGACAAAATTTCAAGGAATGGAGTTGTCTCTATGCAGACTGAGGAGTATTTTCTTGTATATTTTGTATAGTTGGATTCCAGGGGGTATAGATTTAGATTTAAGCAAAATTTGTCATTTGTTGAGGAAATGATAGTTTAAGGGAGGGGAATTCTCTCTGTTATTGCTAAATTTTGTCATTTGTTGAGGAAACGATAGTTTCTGGGAGGGGAGTTCTTTCTGTAATAGCTAGCGGGTTCTTAATGCCTTTTTCTTATTATTAAATTGATTTTTTTTTTTTTTTTGATAAAAAAGAAAAACATATATATCTTTACGAGTTTGTGCATGCTCAGTGGACAGCAGGAAACACTTGGGTATGATTTGACCGCAAAGCTAGGAAACCATTGAGATTGATGGAGGGCCGTAGTTTAAAAAAAAAGACTTAAATTTCACTTTGTCATGTAAATGAAAAGAAAGGATAATGGATAAATTGTCATTGAAATATAGCTGAGTCTTGATGAGTTTTAAAAATTTTTAAGTGATATACAGAGCTTTGATGTGACAGAAGTTTCTTTTTGGGAAGGAATTTTATGCTTCTGCTGCTATTGAAATTGTTATTATTTTGTTTTTGGTTTTAAATATTTTTATTCACATGTTCTGTGAGTCATCATGACAACTGGGGCTAGCAAAAATGAATAAGGCACCCCACCTAGGTCATGCATTTGAGGTATCCCAACCCCTTCTCCTTATAAATAATATTTACTTGTAAACAAATCAGTGATCTTGTTCTATTTTACAGGTGTTGCTGACGGGGTTTAGAAGCCTGCCGCCATTGTTTGAAGACACTCCTAATGCCATCCATGAGTTGACATTAGCAAGTAACTTACTTGACTGGATCTATCAGAAGTATTGTGTTATTGAAGTAATTTGTTTGCTATTTTTGGTGAACCCACTTTTGTTGTTCAATCTTATGATTTATTTCCTCTTGAAGAATCATCATCATCATCTTCTTCTCTCTCCCTCTCTCTCTTCTCTTTTTTTTTTCCCCCTGCAACTCTAGGATCCAACAAAGAGAATCTCATTTATTTTTCTTCATCTTTCTTGTCCTTGATTTTTTATCTAGTTCCTTTATTCTTACTTTAGCTTATGGACTACAACAAGTCTTTTTTTTTTTTTTTTTATATATTGATAAAATCCATATATTAGACATTTTGAAGTTTCTGGATGGACGTGATAGATGTGGACGATTGGGATTGAACTAGAGGTTCTGACCATTTGGGAATAATGCTAAACGTGGTCAATTGCACGAGTCATTTGTAATTTGCACTGCGACATGCCAGAACTCTTTATATTCAGTTGAAGTACAATAATAAAAACAATGCAAAGGTGAAATGGTAACCTGCGACCATGACTAAAGTTGATTAAAAGTGAAGACTTACATTAGACAAGTCCTTTTGCAGCCTTTTAGGTGAATATTTCCTTTGAAACAGAATTGCAAATTTGATGAGGAAATTTAAAGATGGGAACATTGATGATGAATTTGTTTAAATGGTTTTATTTTTATAAGAATTAACTATATGAAATCGTAGTGTTTTGACAAGAATAATGATTTGGTTGATGTGGCACACTAATAGTAGTTTATCAAAAGGCTTTTCTTATTGATTTTATGGAAATATATAAACATTCTGTGTTCCAAGTCTGGTCAATTTACTTTGACTTGACTTTTCAAGTCTGAAAGAAGTTCTCATTTATGACAATTTTCAGGGGATATATATGAGCATGCAGTTGTTTTAAGTGTGAAGATTGAGGATCAGGATGCATTTGAAAGGGATTTCTTTCAGCTGAAACCTTATTATACAGATGCGCGGTAACTTTCCTGTCTTTACCTTTAGTAATTCTTCATATTTTAGAAGCTCTTGACAAGAATGAATGGCAAAAGATGAAATAGACGTGTTTAGGTTGTACAAAAGTGGTCGTATAATTTTTTGATATGTTTGAATTGGCTTGGAGTCATATTTTGAGGAAAATTTGTAGCTATGCTTCTTTTCTCTGGCCACAGGTTAGATGAACTCAGAAAACTAAACTGGAGCTTGGACAATAAATTGTTTTGAGTTGTGTCTGGTTTTAGGCTAACATTTCTATTATTATTGATTGAAACCAGATTTTTCTAATCAGAATGCGTTTTTAATTGGTGTAAGTGGTTGCAGTTGGATTAGATGGGCAAAAATATGTCAAGTTTAATTCACCTTGCTGTACAATCATGTGTTAAGAAATCATACTTTAAATGCATTGTCTTCAAGCTATAACTTCTTTGTTTTTCCTGTTGGTACTAATTTAAATTAGGTAATCTTAATTGTGGATGTGGAGAAAGAGCCATACTTTGCATGAGGTGGCACTCAATACACAGTAATTTGGCCTTTTGTGAACCTTTTTTTGTGGAATGTGTGTGTATGCTTTTGCCTATCTGATCTAACGGTCAAAGTGTGCCTCTTTGAGAAAGTAGTCAGACCAGTTAAAAATAAAGGGAAGATCATTCTACCACATGAATGTATGATTATGAACAACCATTTCAATTTTTAGCTGCACATAGCGAGGGTAGTGTCTTTGGGACAATGTCTTGGCCGAATTGGGTAATGAATAGGGATTGTTGCCAATTGAATCTTTGTTGAATCCAAATATCAATTGAGGACTGCAAATAAGACAGGCATGCTGATTATGTTTTAAAGGGCATACTTACTGCTGACATGTTTGTGCCAACAGTTCTCTGATGTTGCTCATTTACCTTTGAAGTTGAAAGTAATTGTCATGATCTTTTTTTTTTCTTGATGGAGCAGTGGCCGTCTTCCACCATCGCCCCAGGAGTATCCTATCTTAGGTCTCAACCTTTTGAGACTCCTTGTGCAAAATAGAATCGCTGAATTTCACACTGAATTGGAATTGCTTTCGACCAGTGCTTTGGAGAATCCTTGTATCAAGCATGCAGTAGAATTGGAGCAATCGTTCATGGAAGGTGCTTATAACCGCGTCTTGAGTGCAAGACAGACTGTACCGCATGAAACCTATGTTTATTTCATGGATCTGCTGGCAAAGACAGTCAGGTAAACTGTGCTTAATTTATGGTAGTGATTAAAAGGATAGGACAAGAGTTGAAACAATAAACATGTGCAGATGCAGTTACTGCTTTTGTAGGGTGTATTTGACTTCAGCCACTCGTTCTTTTGGGTGGGAGTTTCATATAATAGCATTCATAGTCTTTTGAGTAGAGGAAAAAGGTTGCATTCATGAGAGTAGGTGCATCCAGTAGTTCAATTTTATTTGGGTTCCATGCAATAGGGATAAAAGCGATTGCGTGTTGGTTGGTGTTACTGCCTTTTAATATGCATATTGTCTATAAGATAGCAACTTTCACTTTCATACTAAACTTGAAGCCCATGTGTGGCCTAAGTCAGTTTGATTTGGTTATTGTGTTTCTCTATCCCTTATTGCTAAATTTGTTCATTAATACTGAGTTAGCAACCTGAGATGTGGGATTGATGCATAAATTTCTCTTATGTTGGGAGATCACTTATTTTCATCCCTTTTATGATTTCTTGTTCCAGCTCTAGTAGCCTCTGCCCTTGGAAAGTGTTCAGTATTTGATATTCTTAGTGTTCATTGTCTTATGCAGAGATGAAATAGCTGGATGCAGTGAGAAGGCCTATGATTCACTTTCAATTATTGATGCCCAAAAGATGTTGCTGTTCTCTTCAGACCGAGAACTTATCGAATATATTAACGAGGTAAACTTGATGCTGCCTAGCTCATTTTCATTCTTCTTGTTACAAAATACATTAGTGGCTGGATCTGCTTTGATGATCTATGGTTTAAGTGACCACTAAACATCTAATAAGAAGTTATTCTTTATTTTGCTTGTTTGCTTCAAGTTTTTGTTCTTTTAAGTGCTTATATCTTGGCCATTCTTTAACTTCGCACCACCACTAAACTAGGGGTACACTTTACGCTAAACTGACCCTGCCCCTTCCCCTTCCCCTCAAACTCTTGCTGGGTTATTTGATATGGAATTTTACCCTGTATGAATAAAATCTGCTTCTGTACCGTGTTTAGTTTTTGTTGTTTCTACACTTTATCAGCTGGTTGGTATTTGTAACCTTATGTGAGAAAATGAAGGATATTTTTCCCCCCAAGGACAACCAAAAAAAAAAATGAAAAAGAAACTAACAGTTGTAGGGTAGGAAGTGGAATATAGAATGAAGAAACAAGGAATATCACCAATATTTACCAACTTATAGATGTAGTAGTATCCTTGTTCTAATTTGATTTAGTGTCCAACTCGAAGTCTCCTTGACAAGCATTGTTTTATCTGTGCTATTGGCAGGAGCATCCTGAGTGGGAGATAAAGAATGGGTGTGTGGTTTTCCAAAAGGCTAAAGAATCTGCACCTTGCAAGGAGATCCCATCTCTGCAACTCATCAACCAGACTCTCAGTTATGCAAGGGAGTTGGAGCGGATAGTGTGAAAGATTTGCTGCCCTTTTGGTTATTTGGGTTCCCATTGTGTGTTGCAACTTCTGATGCCAAATTTATTGCTTTGCCGAATTATTTCCCCCACTTAATATTATTACAAAACTTAACACTGACGAAAATGAAGGTGGTGTGCTGCTAGGATCACTTGTAGTCGAACCTCTTCACTGTTTGAAGAGCATTGCCTTGGCTAAGCTTGTCAGATTATTTAATTATTATTGCTCTTATTTTTTTTTTTTCTTCATTCCTTGTTGGGAAAAGAAACAGTTTCTTTTAATTGCGATCTTTTTGGGGAAACAAATTTTGGACCCTCGTCGGGAGAAATTTCAAAATTTAAGCTATGAAATAAAATTTAGTACATAAAATTTTATTTTAATTCTAATCATAAAAATCAATGAGAATTTTAATTAAATGAAATTAATTTTTATCAAATTTATAATTTCAAACAAAGTGTTAAGTATAATTTTTAAATATTAAGCATAATAAATGTAATTAACTAAAAATGTTGAGGGAAGGTAGGTAATCTGGATTCTATTATAATCTGGCTATTGTGCCTCACCTGTTCTCAAAGTCACTTGGTTGTCAATTAGTTATCCTCTCAAGGGGTGTGCTAGCTTCTGCCAATCACGACTAGCATATTAGAGCCGTGTAGATTTGATTTATGAAAGGTCTGCATTGTTCATTTGCTTGCGTGATTTTCACGCAAATGAATGACTTAGATCTCTGAGTGGGTTCACCGTCGACTCACACTAGCTTCTCTCTTTTTTTTTTT
>JAVXUM010000020.1:1046684-1067389 GCA_035590655.1 Pouteria glomerata | reverse complement strand
TCACATGCATACAATACAATTGTACATACAAATTTTCTTAGTTAAAAGAATTGAATGGCCCAGAAAGAGACTCTCCCACCGTAGCACAAACTAATAAAGAATAGATGATGAGAGAGAGAGAGAGAGAGAGAGAGAGATGTGTGGGGTTTTGACAACACCCTGTTTCAGCTTTTCAAAGTGGGTGTTTCTGCTTCCATAACTAGAATTCATTCAAACTGGAGTCTCACCCACTTCAATTAGTGAGAGTTGTCAAAATCTTCATTGCTCAAAATCCATAAGCACTCTCTCTTTCATATACATATAAACTGGGAAGTTCATTTTCTTATTATAAATTTCATTACCCTTCACTTCTCATTATCATCATTTGATCCTTTAGAGTGGTCTTGATTGAGAGGGATTGACCATCTTTGATCAATTGTGGTTTAATCAATCATTATATAAATCAAATCAACTCTTACTGGCCTTTTTACTCGGAAAAAGAGAGAGAGGGAGAGAGAGAGAGAGAGAAAACAATCTTCAAAACTTTATCTGCTTCGTCAACAATCGAAATTGTTCATGGAGAGTGACCAGAGTCGGACTTACTCAGCAAGTGTTCCTCAAGAAGGCTCCAACCGCGATGAGCTCTTCATGCAACACAGATTGCTCTTTGCAGATAACTTGAAGGTATGAATTTGATCTCCCTGCCAGCTCCATGTTCTTTTCACTTTTGGGGTGTGTAGATTCTGCATACTTTTGTC
This sequence comes from Pouteria glomerata, assembly GCA_035590655.1. NCBI lineage: Eukaryota > Viridiplantae > Streptophyta > Magnoliopsida > Ericales > Sapotaceae > Pouteria > Pouteria glomerata. Next base: position 1,066,652 of record JAVXUM010000020.1, on the reverse strand, counting down.
ATTGTATTTCTATTCTTTACTGAGAGTTTGTATGTATGTATATATATATATACACAATCTGTCAATTGTATTTACATAAATAAAAAAAAAATGATGCTCAGGACTTGAAGAATATTAGAAAACAGTTGTACTCAGCAGCAGAGTATTTCGAACGGTCCTACTGCAAAGACAATCAGAAACAGTTGTGAGTGAAAAGAGTTCTCTCACTTAGAGAAATTAACCAGCACTTCTGATGGATAATTTTTATTAGTTTTTTTTAATTAATTAATTTATTTATTTTTGAGATGTACAGAGTGGTGGAAACTTTGAAAGATTACATAAGCAAAGCTATTGTTAGCACTGTGGACCACTTGGGTTCTGTTGCCTGCAAGGTTCATAATTTCTTGGATGAAAAGGTTGATGAATTTTCTGGAGCAGAGCTCCGTTTCTCTTGCATTGAACAGGTGCTCCTTAGGTTCAGTTTTCTGCAAGTAAATGGCTTTTGAATATTGAGCTGAAAATTTACTTTGTAAAATCAGTAATGACAAAATCAGTTTTCTTGTCTCTTGGGCTTGCATATCAGAGATCAAGAACATGGCAAGAGTTCATTCATAGTAGTGGCCTCTTACAACACTCATTCCTGATAGAACCCCCCAAGCACCACAAGCATTATGTCATTCCTGGTAATTAGAACTCTCTCTCTCTCTCTCTCTCTCTCTCTCTCTCTCTCTCTCTCTGTGAGCTTGATCACTGGCATTTAATGTTCATTTCCAGAGGCAAAACACGTTATTGGTGAGATTGAATCAATATATGCCAATTGCAGCCCATCTGCTGAGCTTCTCTCTCATCAATCTAAAAGTGGTAAGATTTTTCTTCCATCATTGATGTTGCTTCTGGGTTGCGAAACAGGCTATTCTGCATCTTATATCCATTTTCTCCCATCATTTTGGACTCAACCTTGTTAAGAATTTTTAAATAAGGAATTTAAAGCTATTTATTTAAGAATTGATCAAATATAATTTTATCAGTTTAGATATGAATTTTAGCATAAATTCGAGTGATTTAACATGATAAATTTGAAATCGCCATGCATAAAAAATAAAATAAATATATATATATAATAGCTACTCGAAACCTTTGATGATAGCGAGTTCTATTATTTTAGTAAGCAGTGGCTTCGCTGCTCACTGCTTACTAAACTGATGAAAATTTATTTTGATTATCTGCCTAAGCTGTTCAAGCAATGACGATGAAGTCTCCACCACCCTTAGCCAGGTAACAAATATTCACTTTCACGATGCAGATGTTATGATGAATTTGTCTTGTCTAAGCTTCAATAAGCTCATGCTCTAGTTTTGGTGGGACATATCACGCAGAAAAGGATATTCCAGACTACCTTCCCCCGGAGCTTCTTCCAGTCCTGGAAACTTTTCCTTCACAAGGGTCGCATCTGGCAAAGAACCAGGTTACTTCTAATCCATTTCGTTAATCTGATGAATGTCGATTCAACGATTTTAGAAAATATTGTTGTGATGACATCTACAAGAACGCAGAGAGACGGGCAATCTCCCCTCTTCGGTTTCAACTCAAGCGTTCAGGAACTCTCCTTAGCAGTTCATCAGTCATTCCAAGCTCTTCCAATACTGCAATTCAGAGGGTAAGCATTCTTAAACTAGAGACTTTTCAGAGCAAAATTTGTTGCTGAATGTAGCCTAGTGAATGCCTGTCATGCATATCATTATTATGACCTTTGGACATTCGTTGTCTGACATATGGAGTCTTCGACAGTACCCATCTCGGCCCCAGAGATCAATTTCACTGACTACAAATTTTGAGAGGGACAGTATAAAAGACATTCAACTATATTCCAAGAAAAGTAAGCCCCTGTTCAATGTCCTGGTCAGTATGGTAAAGCAGAAAAAGGATGGGGGACTATACAGAGACGGATAGAAACTGAAAGGCCAAGGAAGAAGAAGCATGTTCAGGAGCCGTTTGAGGAATAACAAGCTGCTATATTTTCTGTAAGAACTTTCTGATAGATGATGATACAGAAAATAATTGATTACTAAAAATGATACGACCTATAATTAGTCCTTAATTATGAAATTATGATTTTGGAAATGGACCAATGGCATTGTCAACTTACAACATTTTTTTTTTTTTTGGGATAAATAACGAAGTGCATACTTAGTCATATTACAACCTTAAAGACAACAAAATTTGTAAATGTGCTTGAATTCTGAATCTTACTGAAGTTAATATGCATATAATAAAATGCTTCATAGAAATCTATCTGAAGCTTATGTGCCTAGATGCTTCTAAATAATAGCCTACTAGGACACCACTTCATGGTGTTAAAAAGATGCATGGAAAGGAAAAGAAGATAAACCAACCTTGCTCAGAATCCAAGATCAAAACTTGGAATTTCATCCATTTTGCTAGGGCTCCTGTGCACATTGGAACCCTGCTCTCCAATATCAATGGAGTCATGAGAAATATAGCCACATGAATTTGCTAAACCACAAGCAAGACCTTCATCACTGAGAATTCCTGCGCTCTCTTCATTATGCTGCATAACAGTTGAAGGCACAGACATACATGGTCAGAGTCCAGCAGAAAAATGCACATTGGAACTGGACATTCATTAGAAAGGAAGGAAAATCCATTCTTGCAGTTATTGAGGTAAGCTAAAGATCACTTTCTATGGTAAATGAAAGATCCAACTTCTTTTTCAGATGAAGAGACAAGCCATTTGGTTACAACTCAAAAGTGTCAAGCAGTAAATAGCAGCAAGAGCACCAGAAGAAGCACTGAAGCACAGACCTGGGGGGAGGTTCCAGCATTGACTTCCTCAGAAAATCGATCACGATGGCAACTAGATGAAGCTGCAGAATTAATTGTGAGGCTAACTCTCTGGATATTTGCAGATTTAATGATAACTTATGAAAAAACAGTAAACTGATAAGCATAACTTGCCTTTGGAAGACACCAATTCAACGCTTTCCCCTTCCATATTTCTATATGATCCATCATATGACGCTGATTCAATTGGTGGTTGGAAATTATCAGGACAATCCAATTTAGCTCGGGGTTCCTCAATGGAAGAAACTGACCTCAATATGGCCTTATCAGTGTACTCTGCATTGGGATTTGAACTTGAGAAGTCAGATGATCTGCAATAAACCATTAACAGAAGTCACGGTCTAATGGTCTAACTAATATATCAGATATAATAAACCAAAGGCAACAATTGTCTTTGTTGTCTTTTGTCAAGCCTAGCAGTATAAGCAGGCAATTGTTGATCAAAGAAACTTTTCCAAGAACGTAACTATATGCAATTTTGCTCTTCATAGAATGGCACAAAATGCACATATTGAAGCTCTAACAGAAATTGCAATCATCAAAAAGAACTGATTTATCTGTTTGCGTTATTTTCCATATCATCACAAATCTGTCGCTCGTCTAAAACAGATTAAGCATGCACATACTGATGAAAGAAACTCGATGGAGCAATAAATCTGAGCTGTGACTCTCTGTTTTCAGAATCTTCTGCTTTGACAATTTCAATTGCAACATCATGTACTGAAAGGCTATGCCTTTTGGTTGTTTTGTCATCATGATTGTCCGCTTCATGTCTCTCACAACTGGGGTCTTGCAAAAGATGTCTCTCTACCTGATTCTGAATATCAAACTGAATGAAGTCTGAAGATTGTGAAGAATGGCGGCGCTCTGCAGAGGCACCTTTTCTGGGAACACTTTCCTCCTGAATCATAGATTTTCTGAGAATAGACAAAATTTCATTGGCTGCAAAATCGGAAACCAACATCACTAAGAGAGAAAAGACGAGAACATGTAAATGCAAATAGAAACATGAGGGTGGGAGTACATCATCCATTTCTGATGAAAGGGAGTTGTAGTATAAACATTCAGGTTTATGCAGATTTCGACGTAATTGTGCATTCAATAGGATATCTGCAAAACAATCTCGCAAACATCTAACACAGATGAGTGCATAAAATGAACACCATGGTTTTGGCCTAGGAAAACCAATTCAAGCATTGACTCTGCAGTACATGATGAATAAAACTTGTACAGTTATTTTATAATAATAGAAAAATATTATAAGGTTATTGAAGGGGTAAATTGAATGTTGCACCCTCGCATTTTACGCCGAATCTTACTTCAGTTTCAATTGTAATAGTTAACATCTTATACCTCCAATTTGTTGCAATGTGGACCACTTGAGAACCTTTGTTACGAGCGGTCATTTTATCAAAGAAACAAGAAATGCATATTAACTACCAGTACATATATTAACTATTATCATACGTATAATGTACAGAAGTGAGCCTTTTAGTGAAGATATGGAAGAAAAACAAGTGTTTATACAGTTTTACCCCTTCAAAAATGGCCATGCAACCAGTTGATGGAAAATCTCCAGATGGAAATTCAAAAAAGTTCACATTGCAATAAATATCAAGTGCAGGAATTCAAGTGTTAAGAGTGCAAAGTATAATTTACCCTTATTGAAAGACATTTAAGAGTGCTTTCAATTTCTTGGAAAGACTTCCAATAATTGTTGAGTTTCAATATGTGTCCACTTGTTAGATTTATACTAGTCTCAACCATCAGATATTTAAATGTTGCGTAGTGGCATGTACCAGACCAAGAAGTTCCTCTTCCAGGAAAATAGGAAGCCGCTCGTATAATAGTGTTGCATATGTTAAAACCCAATAAGAATGAGCAAATATAGCAAATTAGCAATTATAGCAAGCTACATAAAGCACGTCAAACAATGTGGAGATACAAGGCTTAAATGAAGCTGAAAGGATAGAAAAAGTGCCATATTATATGGATATAATCAATGTAAATTGAATGGCCGAAATACAGCCACTAGAACCTAACTATTCCTTGATCGACCTAGTAATAGAATGATATCCTTACATGTAGGTACACATATGAGCATTTATGACACAAACAATGAAGAATCAATGCATCAAAGGAAAAGAAAATAAAATGAAAGCAAGAATATATGGGATGCATCTGTTTTTCTTGTGATGCACCAAGTGACAAAATTACCATCACGTAAAGGCTCGTCTGTAGGAACTCTGTAACCCAATTTGAAATTGTCAATGCACAAAGGACTAAAAGATGATTCCATGTCTTTTCCGGAAAAAGAATTTTGTGGAGGTTCTCCTACATATCCAAACCAATAGTTTTAGAAGGGAAGATTAAGAAAATGAAAGCAGAAAATATGGTAATATGAGAAGAAAAGAAATATGAGTCCAAATTCAGTAAGATACATTGACATGGCATATAATAACTCCGACATTAGCAATCTAACAATATGATAAACTAGACACAAAGATTTTGCTTTTCAGTGAAAACAATACCTTTAAGACTTGTCAGTGGCTCACCAACCTCCACCAAATAATTTGACAGTTTAAATGTACTCCCACTCCTCACAACTTCAGCTAGCGGGAGATATTTACGGCCCAGAATGGTTCCGTCTTCATTTAGTAAAGTAGCCTGCTTGTGACAGCATTAGTCAAGACCGACAAGTAGAAAGGAAACATACACAACTTGAAGTTCCCTTCATCAGCATCTTATTGGCCAATAGAGATGGTTAGTGGCAGAGTGCTCTCATGAGAACAACATACGTGTAATCCAACTTATTGTCTACGGTACGTCTTAACGTACACAAATCTCTATAATTTATCAAAGGTGACTAAAAAAAGAGTATTTGGTAGAAGGCGCATCTCCAGAACTCCAATTGAATTGATCGAGCAATTGTCTGATTATTTCCAATAGAGATGACTTTCAAAAGCACTTGTACTATGTTCGGTGGACAAGAATTAAAAAAGGTGGGAACAGCGGGAAGGAGGGAGCGAAAGTTGATTATTGAGGAAAGGATTGGATAAGTTAAAATCATTCACAATATTGCCCTTTATTTTATAAAATGAGATGAGAATATTAGAGAATGAGTGCAGAGTAAAATATCATTTCACGAGGTTAAATGAGAGGGTAGCATCTTCCCTCCTTTCCGATGGTTAAACGGAAATTGTCTACCTCTCTCCTTCCCTTCCCCCTTCTTTCAACTTGTCTTTCGCAAAAAAAGACAGCATCAAGGTGATAAGTGTAGAATTCACATGAAAAAACCTGCATCTGGTAGGAACTGCTTGGTGTGAGTCTGAAGATACCACTGTGGTACTTTTTGGCCTTTTGAGTTATCTGAGTGGTGTATAGAGCGTGCCATTCTGCATCGTAAAGGATAGAAGCATGTAAACAATTGTACAGAAATGCCCTTCCATTTATAGGGACTCTAGAAAAGGCAATATCAAAGACTCATCTGTTTCATTTTTGAGATTGCACACGAAGATTGAAACTATCTCACAGTGATACAGGGGAACAAACATGCAGGAATTGATAAGTGTTGATAATTCATGCGAGTGAAAGAATTCAAATAATTCAAGATACAAAGAATTGTGAGCTTTGAAAGATCAGGACTTCAAAGAAGCATCAAATGGAAACAGAAGAACCAATCTATTGAAAACTCATGAAAGGTGCATCAACTCGTACTGATCTCTTATGCCAATTTTACAAGCTTTAAGGAAATTCAATGTTTTCATGCTGTCACTTGAGCTAGAAATTTCATTCTCTTTCCAGCAACAAATTAATTAAAAAAAAAACAGGGAAAAAAAAGAAAGAAAAGCAACCACACATTGTCACATGATGGAAGAAAAAAAAATTAGCGGTCCAACTATCACTTTACCTCAAGAGCACAAAAAGATTAGAAGCTACTTGAAATCAATTGAGTAGAAATTAGCTTACCAACACAAGAATTATGCGACCCCTTTTGTATATGTAATCCTGTTTTGCCACCTGCAGTGCAATTTGTTCCATGAGCTTTCAAGTCCATTAGAGGTTTATGGTCAACTTCAGGCTCTCCAATGTCAACCAAATGACAATCAAAACTCAGTAATTCACCAGATTCAATCACTTCATCCTTCTTAAGAAACCTACTATCTAAGAGTCTCCTGCTTAAATCATACAGTGTAACCTGAATGATGATACAAAAGAAGAATAACCATTAATTGTACTTTGGAATATACAGAAAAGCAAAGAAACAATGGACAACAATGAGAATAATATCAACGGCCACAATAACAATTAAAACAAGGAAGAATAATGTATCAATATGAAGAAGATGGGTAACTGCATTACTATGGCATACGTTCTGAACTTAAAGATTCCTTGTAAGGAGACTGATGCAACTAAACTCCTGGAAATGCTGCAGGGACATCCTTTATTGCAAATAAACAAATTCTAAAGAGAAATAATGAAAGTTGAAGATGAATTCTATGTGCAAGTATCAGTTCTAGATCTAGCATTTGTGCCAACCTAGCCCAACCACACCCCCACCCACCCCCACCCATAAAAAAATAAAAATAAAAAGGGAGGAAACATATTAAAATAAAATAAAATGGCTAAAAATAAAAGAACATCTTCTTGCTTTTTTTTTTCCCCTAATGTAAAAGAACTTCGAGCCCACAAAAGTCACGCTTTTTATTTTACGTGCTGACATTTAGTTATCAACATGTGATACTTCCCTAAAAGTTACCAAATTTAAATTATGGGACTTGGATGGCTAGGAAAGTTCAAACTTATAAGTTAACTCTTGAGTTTCACTTTCGATTGATGAAACATAGTCAGGTCAAACTTCTAGTAGGATAAATAATTATGGAAGTATATAGCACCTTGGAAAAATTAGTAATAACACAATGAGTCTATAAAATTTATAGCATGCTAATAGTCTTCAGTATCTGATGAAAATAGAAGAGGTCAGTTTAGGCACCATAAAAATGTTTGTATTCAGATAATGTACAAGTATGACACAACAAGAGCAAAAATAGGATCCATTGAAGTCCAACCTGCCTCCCACGGGATTCACAAGTTGCAACTCTTAAGATTCCATCATGATACTTCTTGGCCTTTTGAGTTATTTGTGTGGTAAATAGCACTTGCCATTCTACAATGGAAAGGAGAAATATCAACCGAGCATAAATAAAATAACAGATGAAAGATCCCAAGGGAAATTCATAACTAGAAAGAAAATGATCTTTGTTTCTCGGGGGCAGTGATGTAGCTAATGAATTATAATGAGGCATGTTGATTTAAAAAAAAGAAAGGCAACCAATGCACAAAACTCATATTGCAAGCAAAAAGGCTGTTTGCAGGGTTTCAAACCCATGATCCTTATTGCTGCTTCAAAGGCATGTTGATTGTATTACCAAAACAAAGGACACTATAGATCACTGCCACGTGGCTTTTCTAATGTTTCATTTGATTTGATTTTTGACAAATAACTAGAGTTTCTTTTTTTTTTTGGTAAGTTATCCATGGAATTTGAGTTGAGTGGTTAAAATAAATAAGTGTCTCAAGTGTCCTATATGACCAAAAAATACCTATTACATTAAAAGAAAATTTCTATACACTAGTTATAAGATCAATTATACTTTATAGCACAAAACGTTGGACCATTAAAAAGTAACACTCTTATAAGACCAGTGTCGCGCGAAATGAAAATGCTAAGATGGATTTGTGGTTATACATGAAAATAGGAAAATAAATGAATATATTTGAAAGAAAGTTAAGATGGTACCAATAGAAGAAAATTTGAGAGAAAATTGTTTAAGATAATTTGGTCAGGTCTAACGTAGACTTAACGGTGCACCTTTACAAAAAAGTAAGTTGATTCAAGTAGAAGAGGTAAAGAGGACAAAAGAATTGAGATTACATATATTGAAATTGTGAGGAAAACCCCACTTTCATATAACCTCACGGGAAATATAACTCATGATATAAATGAACGGAGGAAAAAAATCCATTTAACCAACTCTAACTAGTTTGAGACTTTGACTTTATTGAATTTAGCTGTAAGTGATGAATAATTAGAGATGACCTATAGCCAGCCAGGTTATTGTATTTGCGACACTGAATATGTTAGTGTTATGTGTCTAAATGCATTCAAGCAAGAATTTTATGTATTTACTTACTTTTAAAATTCATCTCATAATTATTAGTTGATCCTCACTGTTCTTTTGATAGTCTGTTCTTTTGATAGTCTGAATTATCAAAAAGACCAAAAAGGGAAAAAGTTTGGGAACCTTTTAAAAATTTAATAAACCATTTGTTAAGTGATTCCAAGTAATTATGTTATGGTGATTTTCGCATGTATTGAATAATGGATAAAATGATCAGATTTTCGGCATATTTATGTGTGTGCAATCATGCATGTGTTTTTGAGCGAGGCAGTATATAAAACAATGTAAACCAAATGGATTCAATCTGAGAATTATCTAAACCTATTAAAATTAGTCATTCTTGCAATTGCAGAATATTTTTTATTCTCCACTGCCACAGCTGTCATTACCAGGATAAATCAAAACCAGTATTAGGCTATTAGCAGCAACATAGAGAACTAATTGCGTGTTTATTGCACGTGATTAAAATAACACACAGGGTTAATAACTGTAAATAGACACAACAGTACAAACTAACCAGAATAGCAGTGTTTTGTCGTATCCGGACAATTCCTTGGCGCTCCATACTTGTTCATTTCATTCTTCTTAAACTCTAAAAGAGGAAAACAATTAGATGTATATTAATCTATGAATTCATTGACGTTATACGCCGGCTAGATACAAGGTAATATACGAGGACTGACATATTGCAGGGCTTCTGCTATGGTAGTCTACAAAGCAGATATATTGTAAAAGTAAAGGATGAAAAACAAAAAAACCTTCCTCACTGTCACTTAAAGAGGAATATGCGCAGAAGGAAAATTAACCATCTCACTTGTAAATGAAAATTTGAAGAAACAATGGTTCCTATTGGACCAACCTCTAATGATTTTTTGTGATGGACTTAAATTACTTGATGGTACTTTGTTCTTCCCTGAATTTGTTTTCCTGTCTTCTGAAGGAAAAAGAAACTGAGTAAGAAACACTCGAGTATTGTAATTTGTTTGAAAATTTTGTAGACCAGAACAGCGCAAAGAATTTAGCTTAAAGCTCCAAAGATTAAAAGGACTAGAATTATACCAACAGAAACTGAACTACCCTTGAACTTTTTCCGATGAAACACCCCAGCTTTCTCAGTTGCTTTCGTATCTCTTCCTTGAAAATTCAAATTAGGTATTGGTTTATGATCTCCTTCAAGATCTCCAACATCAACAAGATAAGCATCAAATGCCAGTGTTTCACCAGCTTTGACAACATCATCTTTCTTGACAATCCTGCTATCTAGAAGTTTCTCACAATCATCATAGAGCATGATCTGTGGCAGATGAAGTATTTGATTCAGCCATGTAAAAAGTTCATAATACAAATTTTCGTTATGGCATTTCTAAATTTTTAGCAACTTTTGATAACTTTTAGCGACTTTTAAGAATTTTTTTCAATTTGTAATAACTTTTTACCAATTTTTAACAATTTTTTATTAAACTTACTAAAAATTCCTAAAAATTTTGCAACCAAACGAGCACAAAGATAGCATGTAAAGAAAAAATGAAAATTATGCCCTTGCAATTTGATTATTTATCTAAATGATAATTTTAACATTTAACCATAACTTTTTGACTATTATAAGTTTAAAGATGTTTTAAAAACTTATACTAAAACTATAAGTTAATAAAATTATAAATTACAAAATTATAATTAAGAAAATTATTAATAGTATATAATCCCTATATTAGCTTCAAATGAAATTAAAATTAATAATTTTCAAAGTATATATAAATAAAATTAGTAAAATTATTTTAAATAGTAAACAAAATTATATACGAATAAAATTATTAAAAGTATATAACAACTAGACTAGCTATAAATGAAATTAAAATTAGTATATTTATTTTAAAGTATATAAAAATAATTAAGAAACAAATTTAATAAAAATAAAAAAGTATTTATTATTGTTATAAATTTATTATTAAAATATTACAAATAAATGGACTTAAAGTTCACTTACTACACTTACAAAAGCATGCAACTTTAAAAATAGATAGGTACTTTGTTCAAATTCTGAAATCATGCAACTTTAAACATAAACTTACAAAAGCATGAATATTCTTTTAAATGCCCTATTCTACTATTTTTACTTATTTTTGTATTTACCCAATTATTCTTACAAACGGAAGGGATATAGTCTCCTTATTGAATTTAAATTCCTAACTACATTCAAATCTTCCAATGCCAGCACTGGCTGAGTCACCTAACAATAGTCTAGAACACGCAGACACTGATGGAGTCGAATTGTTGAAGAAGCGAATTGAATGGTTAGAGACTCAGAACAATACCTTGCTGATTGAGTTGTGAAGCTCCAAGAATCCATCTTGATAGACTTTTCGCTTCTGTTTGGTGTGCTTTGTGTACGTTACTGACCATCTCCTCACATCTCCCATCGCTACAGATCTAACTCCACAAATTCAAATATCAATTGCAAACTCGAAACTAGAAATTTTAAACTCGAGCGAGCGAGCGAGCGAGCGAGCGAGAAGTGCGCACAAAAGAGCAGAGAAATTTGAAATACGCCTCCAACCTGCTTGTTCCTTGGGCGGGAAAGCAATGTCGCGCTCCAAAAACGCATTGTTCGGATGCACCGGTATTTTATCCCCAACAAGGACAGCCCCACGCCAGAACCGTTGTTTAATCCCCAACAAGGACATTTCTACACCAGAAGAGGGTAGGAATGTTTTCTATTTTCTAATCAAAACGACGCCGTCCAGGAAGACACAAGTACGAAGCAAGCGATTCCGTTTTCCAGTTGGATAAATGGGTTAATGGGTCGACCCGCGGCCCATTTAATGAGAACGTATTCCGGACTTGTATAGGACTGGTCTAACGCGTTGGGGGCATTGGGGAGGTTTGTTTCGTCTTCTTCTCCGTGGATCTGAAACGAATCTAAGAGGGAGAGCAAGATCACTCAGTTGGAGGAGAATCGAAAGATATGGTGATTATGAATGAATGATTACTATTGCTGTTTTTGATTTTCTTCCTTTCTTGTGATTCAGAAATCAAAGATATAAAAACTGAAATTTGATTGAAGCTTTGTGTTCTTTTTTTTTTTTTTTTTTCGGTTATAAATGGCAGTCGGCGCTATTCAACTTCCATTCGTTTCTGACGGTGGTGCTTTTGGTGATTTGTACCTGCACATACCTGAAGATGCAGTTTCCAACTCTCTTGGAACAGAAAACTGGGTACCTTCCTATTCCCCTGTTTTATACTATTAATTATATATACACGTTTTGTATATACAGATATATAAGCATAATCTCACCTTGAAATAACTTACAAACCAGAGTAAGTAATCCTTGACAAGACTGTTAGGGCTATTGTTTCCCTTATCAATGGGCAATTCCAAAGTCCTCTGAAGCGACTTTTTCTCTAAAAATGGGTAAGTTTAAGTGTGGATTCATGGATACCGCTTGTTGTAATGGCTTAATAGTTTCTTGGGTCTGTTTGAATAATAGGCCCTTTGTGTCACCTTGTATCCCTTTGCTGGAATGGCATTGGCTTACCAGTGATTGGTGGATGTTGAAACTTGAAACTGAAGGGGCTCGTGTATCAAATGGGAATAGATCATAGTTATCAAATTGAGATTCATATTATGAATCAGAATCTTAGATTCGAGAATCATGAATCGTAAAATTCAATATAAAATTAGAAAATGATAAAAACAAAAATAACATTTATATATTAAAAATATATAAAATATTGAATAATAAACACTATTATGCTTGAAAACTAATAATTTAATATGTTTAGCAAGGGCAAAGATAATATTTGTTTAGGGTTAGGAATATTAATGAAAAGCATAAAAATTTAGGGGAGTAACATCTTAATAATATGAAACCATATGGACAAATTTCAGCTATATTGAAGTAAATTTTCAAAATTCGAGAACCCCCTTTAAGTCCACCCATATATGGTTAGAAATGTGAGTTTTGAATGTTGCATTTACGAAGATTTGAAGAGGTAGTGTTTTAGTCACTTATGAAGTTCTCAAGAAAGTATGAGATACCAACAGTTCAAAATGACTTATGCGAAAATAATTTGCAAGTATTGCAGAATTCTTGGTTTGTTACAAGCTTGTCAAAGTTTATTTTTCAAAAACAAATAAAAAATGAAAAAAATAAATTTGATGCAAATTAGGTTCGAATGAGTCGACTAAATGTGGGTCTTCTTTCATACTTCCTGAATCGCACGAATAGTAAGATTCCCTATGGATTGGATAGATTTGATTTAATTCATCACGATTTATCAATCCATTCGATTTGGAGGTAAGATTTGCATCAATTACAGGGTGTATCGACTCAAATCGTATGATTTGAATTGAGAATAATAAAATTTTGACAACTATGGAATAGATGCTTTTGTGGAGTTAATGGAAGCAAAAGATAGCTAAGAGAGCTGAAAATGGTATTAAAGATGATATTGGAGATTTGGAGTAGGGTTAGGCTTTGGGCTAGCTTACTTCTGTAAATGATAAGACAACTTTGATATAATATTTAGAGAAATGGCAACATAGAATCATAAATTAAGACTTATGAAATGTTGGCAATTTAGATGTAGGTAGAAAATCTCACCGCATTACTGTGGGCAGATTTGATATATGCTGTGTATGAACAATTGGCAATAACACAGGTAATACTGGTCCGGATAACACTATTTTGTACCATGGGAAAAGTATACCCAGCATGTCTGCTTCTGCTGGGAAGCATGCAATTGCTGAGTTTATGTCATCCTTCCTATCATGCTACCCATTTGTTGCATTCCCTGTATGATACAATGCAATATCATGTTTAAATTTAGACTTATTCCAAAGCATGTCCTTGTAGAACTCAATTATGTTACTTAAAGCAGAATATTACCAATGTCACATTAATTTTTTCCATGTTGAATTGAGATATAAAAGATTTTGTTAGAGACTAGAATAGAATCAACAGCTTAATTGTTGAAGCTATTCTGCATTGGCTTGGAGCTTGAGGAACTGTTGCTGTAGTACTATAGAGTAACACCATCATGATTACAGGGTATGGCTTTTTTATTAGGATATTTATTGCAACCACTGCACATGTGCACTCAATAGAGCTAAGGCAATGGCACCATTTTCAACTACAATTTTCTGGGTTCTTGTATAATAAACTATTTACCATTCTTTATCGGTAATTGAGTTATATCTTCCTATATGAATCAGCTCATAATCTTTTCAGGCTTCTGCTCTTTTGTTTGTCACTTTGTAATATTTGCATCCAGTTAATTGTTTTCTTCCTCTGGCAGCTTTCGGGGTTTCTTTTGGAAGGCAGCTAGAATAGGTAAGGCTTATTAAATTTCTAATTGCTCTCCCAGCATGTATAGCATACTACATTGCACTTCCATTTTTTAAATTAAAATTGTGGTATTAGATTACAACAAAGTACCCTTGATAATTGAGTCTTCTCATGTTGCCACATGGCACCACTGCTTGCCACGTACAACAGATTCTTGTCTTATGATGGAACTGCCCAGGGCCACTCAATTAACCCCGCATGTCCATTCTGCTTTTGGCATATGCATTTACAAAAACAGAGGGAACTCCAGGGGCAGGGATGAAAATAAATGTTTTAGGGAACAATTATTCCACCCTTCGATTATCAAGGACAAGCAACCATTATGATTACTTTTCAATCATTTTATTGGTTGGATATTAAAAATGACAAGCACGTGGGATGTATCTCAAATCAGACCCATATCTAGTTTCTTTTTTTTTTTCTTGTTGGTCTGCCTGCATTTGCGTTTAACTAATGATGAATTTGAACAGGTGAGCGTTTGAGCCCTTGGGTGGCTGCTGGATGCTTTACCATGGGAGTGTCAATAATATTCTTCTGAGCAATTGAGATTTATTTTTATTTTTGGTAGAACCTGCAACTTTTGTTCTTAGAATTGTAGATCTATCAAACTCTAATGCTATTTATTCTTGTAGGTGTGAGAGAGAAGTGAATTTTCTGAGTGCTTTTTGGAGGAGTTGTTGTGTGATGTATACAGTTTGAACCTGATCTCTACAGTTGTGTTTTGTTCTTAAATACTATTTCCTTTGGGGTAAGATTTTGGATATGGGGTGTCGTGAAATCCAAGTTGCAGTGATCTCCTGTGATATTTTTTATTGGATGAAAATTTTTTTGTCTTATCTCTATTTCAATGGTGAATAGACTTTGGTATGGCAAGTACTAGTTGAATTCTTCCATTTTCTGAAATTCCTAATGGTTTTGATTGTTTTCTTGGTTCAGCAAAACCTTTATGCTACGTTTGGAGTACGTTTGGAGTATGTATTTGTGGAAGGAAAAGAAAAGTAAAGAGAAAATTATAATTTGTGCATTTTTTGTATACTTAAGCAAATAAAAGTTAAAATTTGTTGATAAATATTTATTTATTTTAATTTTATTTTTTAAAATTAATAAAAAAACATAAATTTAGCTTTTTCACCTCATTTTGTATTCCTATAATTTTTCTTTACTTTTTTTTCTCTCTACAAGTTTATGTTCCAAAGATAGTTCGAAATCTACTTCTTTAAGATGTGAAAATGGGAGAAAATCCACAGAAAAGCTTGGAGTAAATAGATATTGCATTTCTTTTGCAAGTTCTCTTAAATGGAGTCAATAGAGATTGCATTTCGAAATGCAATTTTATTTATAACAATTAATTTGTATTTTAATGAAATATTTAATTTTATTAATTTTCAAAAAATTAACTGAATTAAATAAAATATATTGTCTTAATTTAATTAATAAATATTAATTAAATTATTTTAATTATATTATTATCAAAAATAATTTAATAATTATTAAATATATTATTTATTAAAAATAATTTTAGTTTAATAAACTATTTTATTAAATAATTCATTTTAATATGATACAACAAAAATAAATAAAGTATTAAAATTAATAAAATATTTATAATAGAAAAAAAACTGAGTATGCGAATATTTTCTTTACATTTTCATTTTTTTAAACAAATAACAAAAATACGTTTAATAAATACATTTTTATTGCCAATTTTTAAAAATCTTATAAACAGTGAACACAATTGCGCCTAAAAGAACAGCTCAAGTGCAACTGAGCAGCAAAGAATTTTTCAGCATAACGCAGCAACATGTTACACTGCATTCAAATCCAAATTATACCCAAATGTGGCCTGAACCCCACTTCTAGCAAATTACATTTGTATTTTCAGACAAACATAAATGTAGCATTACAGAGAATTACTGCTCAAAAATATATTGATCAAACAACCCTATGATGGCTACTAGCACAAAATCAATATTGATAGGTCCTATCCTATATTTCCAGGGAAGGGTGTTGATAAGTTGCAAATGGGAAACGGGGGTGTCATCTTATGCTTGACCACACAGCCTGGGCTGCCAAAAAGAAAATGTCACAATCGATTTAAAACAATGAAGCTATCTCTTCTTTTTTCCACCCTTCCCGGTTTTTGAAGGTCCGGTAGTTGAGCTTGATGCAGATGCAGGCTCCTGCTTCTTCGTCCTCCCTGATGTCTGGGGACCAATTGTGCAACGTGAAGCATCAGATCTTTCCCTACAATTCAAATACAAGGTAAATAAATAATCATACAAGAAAGAGAAGACTGTTTTTTCATTGGAAAAATTACAAGGAATAGAAGACCGAAAATAACACAGATGCTAGAATTTAAAACACCATCATATTACAACCTAGACATTGCTCTATAGGATAGATTTTCTGTCACACTATAACAATGCACTATTAGAAATTTAGAACGGTAGCATCTATTGCCATTCTATAAGAAAAATCATGTGTTCTGATGAGATATGCTTGTGCAATGAGTTAATTAATTCATAATGGACTATACATATGTAATATGAGTTTGTAACTGGAATGATGAAAAGTACATCAGGTCGCGTGCAATTATCAACCAGCCCTGAAAACGGGTAGCAAACCAAAGTTAATGATCTAGAAATGTTTTAAGGAGGTTGAGTGTGGGCCATGGCTTCCAGGATATTCCAACATGACCTAAAGTCATTTGCGAAGACATAGGTCATTCGCACACAGTCCACTAAATAGTAAGCTAAAAAACTTACTTAGTAATTTGCCTTTTCTCTTAAAATTTAAACCACCATTGACAACTTGCTCGGTAGATAAATGCAGTAAGTTGCTAGGCTCTATAAAATGGTCAAGATAATAATCAACTAGTGCCATGTATTGCTGAAGTTGCAAGAAATTAAATTTGGTCTTCCACAAAGAAGTGATTTCAGGTGATTTTGTTGCCAGTATTGCTTGGACTAGACTAGATCACTTGATAAGAAAGACACGGACTACATTACTAAAACTTATGGTACTCAGGGAGAAAACACTCATTCATATCATATGTACATATACTCAAATTAGACAAATCAGAGTTCCAGTTTTGATTATTAAGGAAAAAAAAAAAGAGATAATGAAATATTCATCTCCAAATTTTTTAAATGAAACCATATAGAATATAGCCCAGACTCATAATTAAGAAACCATAGTTTGTTGATGAATTTTCCTTTATACATTCGATAATTAAGAATAATGCAGTCTAGCAACCCAGGAAAAAGTTGGATTAGCCCAGAAAAATGCCAGGCAATGTCTCACAAATGGTTCATCGTAATTTGAATCCATTAGTTACCCATTAGTAGTCACAATTAATAAGGAAAAATCAAGTTAACAACAATATAAATGATGTTGTCTCACAAAAGGCTTGCACAGATGGACACATATAGAATACCTTTGCATTTTTAATTATAAAGTCCCAACATTGTTTTCACAAAGCATGGAATATAAAATTGAGTTATAAAATTGAGTAAACAAACTCAGAATATTTAGGATCATGTCAGCAAACTAATAAAATGACAAACTTTTGTAATCATGCATAAAAAGTAGGAGAGTGCGCTTACGGGAAGAAATAGTTGGATTGTATAAAGTGCCGTCATCCTTCTTCAGCAAAACCCTCACCCTCCCTCTTTGCATGAAATCACGCGGATAAGCCTTATCAATCTTCAAGTATGTACACACATTAGAGCACACAGATAAAATTGACAACCAATAGCGCACAGAATCACTATCAATTATAGGGAAAACACCAAATTATAAAGCCGAACATTGAAACACCAATCAAGATCAAAATTTAGCAAACCAAATTGAACATTTTTTTTTCTTAAAAAAAGAAAAAAAAAAAAAAACAGTTAAGTCAAGAAAAAAACAAACCTCAATAGCAAAGGGGAGTTTGAGGTGGCTGCAGCAATCACCAATCTCAGTGGAAGTGGGGTTTTCGCACGCTTTGCTTACATTTATTCTCCGACCCTCAGCTATTGTTTTCTTTGAATTTATGTAAACAGGGTATAATACAATCCATTTCTTTATGTTTGATATATCACCGCCCATGTCTCCTATCAAAAATTTTACATATGAACTAATCATCAAAAACCCTAAAAAAAAATATAGATCGCAATGCATTTAAACTAATCAATATTATGAAGGACTGAAGAAAGCACAGAAATATACATTCCGAATCCAATCGTATACCCGATCTAGGGAACCAACCAGAATCACGAGAGAGAGAGCAATACATGCATGCAGAGATCATAGATGTACACAAAAATACTTGAATAAATGTATACCCACGGAATATAATGACATTTTTTCTGCGATTTGAAGTTCAGCAGTAAAAGACAAGCCTTTGGCACAGAGAGACGGAGATGGGAACGAGGTTTGCTCCAGGCGGACGACTTTGTGGGGCTGTGTCCTTCTGATCCACGGAAGGCAACACAGTTACAGAGTGGGCTTTAGTTAGAATGGGCTTCAAACAAACACACAGATTGGCCCAACCAAGCCAGGCCCAAGCAAAGAGTGTTACTTTGGTAACAGCTTAGAGGCAAGTTTTCTATTCTAATCTTTTTTTTTTTTTTTTTTTTGGTCTTATAAAAATTTTATCGCCACAATTTAATTTTCCGAATTATGAGCAACGTTGTTCATATTTTTAAAAAACATAAAAAAAAATAATTCAAAAATAAGAAAACCCAAGTATGAGTCAAAAAAGTTTCCTATTACTAATTAGTTTTTTTTTGGGTAATTTATTACTAATTAGTTTTGTTGTATATTTTTTTTCGATGTGAATAATTTGTCTAAAAGCCACTAAAAATAAAAAGAAAATTTAAATGCTGGTAAAAAAAAGTTTAGAGTAGTAAAAAATTAGATATAATACGAAAACAGGGTAAGAAAATTGTCAATTTGAATACAAAGTTATTGAGGAAAAACAAATTAACATAATTTTATCAAATTTTGAAATAAATTTATTATTTAATAAATTGATTAAATTTTAAAATATTTAAATACAAAAACAAATAGACAAAAAATATCACAATTCAAAACACCCCTAAAAAATTCATACAAAACATGAGAATTTAAAAAAAAAAAAATCTAACTTTTAAAACAATTTATCAAACTAACTCAAATGTATATTTTGGTGCAAGGGATATTTTGGTACAAGGGAATTGAATTGGTGAGAGAGCGTGTTACATACGGCACGGAAGGTTTACAATCCATTGCTGCAAACCCTTAACCCTCTGATCATGTTAATTTGAATACAATGATTGCCTATTCCTATACTTTAATTCTTTATTTGAAATTCTACTTTATATTTCATTTTAGACCATATAGTAGAATGAAATGATAATTTAAGGCCTCCTTCAATTCGACCACACGGTGGCTTCTTGGAAGGTCCTTGCTTGCAAAAACCCAGTCCATATGCTTGAGAATAAATTTGGGTGACTTCCCTTTCCTTTTGCCTTGGTATGGAATAAAAAATTTGTAACGCCCCGTATTTTATTTTGGTATATTTTTGTATTATTTTTGAGAAAATGAAATAATTAAAATGAGTTTTAATATATGAT
>JAVXUM010000020.1:989708-1010707 GCA_035590655.1 Pouteria glomerata | reverse complement strand
CTCTCCCTCTCGTCCTCTCACAGCCCCACCCTCGCCCCTCTCTCTCTACCTCCCTCTCTCACTCTCTTGGCCCCAGCATTGCGACAAGTAGATAAATATCAAATCAAGAGATGTGTTTTATTATATGTAAATACAAAAAAATAAAATTTGTCAAGAAACTAGTTGAGATCAATCATCTCCAAACAAATAAAAATAAATAAAAATTAAAAGGAAACTGAATAACTAAATATATATGGTAAATGGAAAAAACATATAAATTACGTCTAAAAAAAAGGCAAAGAAATAAAAATTTGGTTAAAATGTGAAAGATATATAATTTGATTGGTGACTTGTATTTTGCCAAAAAAACAAATAAAAGCCGAAAAGGGAGGTTGGCCGTTGATGGGCCAAGGCCCATGTTAAAAACGCCGAGAGCTGGGCTAATCAAGGCCCCTGGACCTCAGAAACATGGGCATTCTGGCCCACAGTGCTTATCTTTTTCTATTCTCCCGAAACAACAGCCGTAGTGGTGGTCCCAGCCAAGCCCATCTCTACTTTGCTTTGCCTTTCTGCCATCTGTCTCTTGGTGGACTTGTAAAATGCTCCATAGAGGACAAGCTGGGCCAGCCCCAGCAATGCTCCCGCCCCATTAGGTGCCTGAAAGTGGAAAACCATTTGCTATTTTTAGTTATTGTTATTCTACTGTTTATTTTACTTTTCAAATATATTGTAATATCAATTATTTTAATGGTAATTTATTAATTTATTATTAATATTATATTAGTTTAATATAATTTTATATTATTGTAAAGAATAAAAAACAAAATTTTAATGTTAAAGTACATAAAACAAAAGTGGTGTTTGAATGACTAATAAAAAATAAAAATAAAAAAAAGTTGGTGTAAAAATGACAAAGGTAAATTTTGATAGAAAGAAATTAAAAAACAGTTGATAAAAGTTGAAAATTTTTTAGATATTTTTCAATAAACCAAATAGCCCAAAATATAAAATATTTTTTTTTATTATATTGTAGAGAATTTGTTAAGGGAAACTGATATGAATTATGCTAAAATTGTGACTAATAGCATACTTTGTACTGTTATAGTTTATTTATTTTACATAGATTAACATTTTTCTTTCATTGATTCAGTAATCTCCTCTATTAGTAATTGCCCTAAAAAAAAATCAAAAATTAATCTAAATAAAAATTAAGGAAGATTACAAGAATGAAAGGATCGAGAGGAAGAGTGGCGTAAATAGTCCAGCAAACACCATTGGCGAAAGAAGCCAGAGAAATAGGAAAAGGCATGAATTCCACGCTCTTCGTTGAAATCACCAACCTCTGCATTACATCAAAATTTTATTTTTTTTAATCATCAATCAAACCACACTCAATTTTTTTTCCAGCATATGTGTATCTGTATATACACACTCTAGCTAGGCTTATCAATAGATAAAAACATGAACGAATTTTAAGTTATTTATAATGATAAAAATATTTTTTATTATATATACGAAGTTGAAAAGAGAGATGATAGTAATTTTTTTTAATTTTTTCGGGCAATTGAGTCAAAATAAAAGTATGGTATTGGTGGCTTCACCAAATTTATAAAACTTTATTTTGATAAAAATATTTTTTTCTTCTTCTTATAATATCTTAAACTCTTATAACTATCTACTTTTTTTAAATAATATTGAAAAGTAATTTTTTTTTATAACTATTAAATAAATAAGTAACTGTACTTATTCATGTTTTTGTTTTACATAAATATTCTTTAATTATTCACTACTTGTGTAAATTTTTTATTTTCTTTAAATATTCCTTAATTAGTTATTATTTATTTAATATTCTTACCTATTTATTATTTACTATTTAAGTCAATTTTATTATCTTTTTATAATTTTATTTTAATTAAAATAAAATTTTGACAAAAATCATACAAAACGTGTGCCAACTTCTAGATATAATATAAATTGCTACCAAAACGAAACTCTCTTACGGCTAAGGGGGTCATAATCCCCTAAATTTTGAAAAATGATGCCTGTACATGTAAATTCTTAATTACAAAAAAAAGTTATACTATAATATAACTCTACTAAAATTTTAAAAAATAATTGTCTTTGGTTAAGAAAATATTAAGAAGCATATAAATTTTTGAATTAAAAAAAAAAAAAAAATTAGGCTATGAATTAACCTTATTAAAATTTAACTATTTTTTTTCAATTGTTGTATATAATTTAAAATTTAAAAGTCCATCTATATATTATTAGTTTATTTCTTATTCACTGAATATAATTTATAATATTAATGATAATTTTTTTTAAAACTAAATTCAATCAAAGAAAAAAAAAAAATGAGCCACTTCTAACTAAAAATTCTGCCTTTGTCCCTGGCTGGCAGATCATTGCAACATAAATTTGCGAGAGAGTATTTTCCAATTATTAATTTACGAAGAAAGAGTTTACCAGTAGATATGGATCGAAGAAGGGGGATACTAACCATAATGGAGAGTGGAGAAGCGTACATCATAACATTACCCACGATGGCTAAGCTTCCAACAATGGCGGATCGAACCTTGGTGGTATGAGACAGAGTAAGAACCAGAAGGGCTAGAACTCCAAGAACTATGAGCTCCAGAATCATTACAAGAAACACCCTCAGCCTGTTTCTCCTGTCAGTTGAGTAACAGAGAAAAAGGATCAAGAAGACCAGCTCAATGGCCATCCCCGACCCATTAATGGTCACGACCAGAGTACTATGTGGGTGCACCATGGGAAGCCCATACAGCACCCAAAGGCCACAGTTGATGAAAGTGGCTAGGTATGGTGCTGGCGAAAACTGTTCCACTGACCTTTTTTTGCATATCCTAACAAAAGTTGGCCTGCCAAAATCAACAATCAATTAATTAGTTAACACAAACTATACTCCTCTTCACTTCATCATCTTTATATATATATATATATATATTCTCATATATACAAGAATTTATCAAAAAATCTAGAGGGAGCTTACAAGGGTGACAGGAACAAGATGAGTGAAATGATGTTTCCTGAGATTAAAATAAAATAAAAAAAAAATCCAAAACAGTTAGAGAAGTTTTGAGAAAAATTAACTAATTAAATAAAAGTTTATTTTTTGTAAAGATGGACCGATCAGATTCAACCGATCGAACCCCACGTACCTAGAATGCCAACTGCTGTTCGAACAGTATTTTGGGAGACCATGGCTTGGCTGTGGGATGGGAAGGGGAGGAGAAGGAGGAGATTGAGAGAGTTGTGAAACACCCCTGATGAGTTATGAATAAAGTAGATCTTGGAGGCAAAATATGGAGGTCGGTCGAGGGTCTAAGGTCTTTTCCAATTTTGAGAGGTCTTATCTCACGTGCATTAATCACTATTACTCGCCAGGGTGACCTGTACTCTGCTGTGCCATGTAGAGCAGCACACATGGAATTAAAATGAATTCCCATAAAAAAAAAAAAAGAAAAAAGAAAAATGAAAAAGGAAGAGAAGGAAGAAAAGAGAAGGTGAAAGAAGATCGAGAATGAGATGGAGAAGATAGAGAGATAGAGATGGAGGTGGTGGAGAGGCAGTAGTGGGCACTGGGTTTAAGATTTCTTAAAAAACTAAACTGGTCACAGGCTGCAGACAAAAGACACGGATCCTTTAATTGTATGGCGTTCCAGTCTGAGGTAACAGCCAATTTCACAATCACTTCCCATTTGCACCAATTCACGGCAAACCCATCACCAGTTCACCAACCAAAACCGGCAGTAACTTTTTTAAACTTTTTTGGCTGTTCCTTGTGAAATTGGATATAGGTTCAACTTCGTTTCACCTTTAGATTTTTAAAATTAAATCTTAGTTATCAATTTATGTAATGTTGATAAATATATTTTTAAATTAAATAATTAAATAATTAATTAATAATTAATATTCAACTGTAAAAACTTAAAATTAAAAAACAACTTTTACCATTAATTCGTGACATATAAGGTGCTTCAATTTGAGAATGATTTAGAAATGGTGATATCATATTAAAATAATAAGTTAAGATTATTGAATTAAAATTTAATAATTTATAAATCAAACTTCATAATTATCGAGTTGACCTAAATCAAACTTCCTCTTTTTTAAAAAGAAAATAAATTAAATTTTTAATCTTGTGAAACCAAAAGAGTATTACTTTTTTTTATTGTATAAGTGTATATTTTTTTTCATAATTTTATTGTAAATGGTGATCATTGGCAGATTGGTTGCCATGCATTCGGTGCTGCAAATCAGCACTTTGGTCAAGGGATAAGGAGCTTTAGTTGATTTTGAAATTCAAGTTGTTAAGTTAAATCTTACTCGTGGGAAATGGAAATTTTGATTATCGAAAAGTCTCATACATCTAATACCGTCTTTTGAATTTATTAATAATATTTTATTTTTTTCATGATTGTAATAGTTAATTTATGACCTTAAAAAACTTTCATGTATACTAATATAAATTAAAATCTCTTATAGTTAATTAAAAATTATGTAAAATTTATTTCTAAAAAATACATAAATTAATTATTATAATCAAAAAAATAAAATATTTTTATAAATGAAGGTAATTAAACAGATTTAATTAAGAGTGGATTTAAAGAATAATGTTTGACTGCGTGATATTTATCGAAATTCAAATCTCACATTTCAACGGATAAGATTCAACTTTTGTCTGGTAAGTAAGTGCTGGGATTAGATTCAACTTGGGAGACCTGGATTCCAAAATCAATTTCAAACCCCTTATCCTTGGGTGAATAAGACCTATTCTGATACCCAATGGAGGAAAAATTAATTTAATAATACCTTCGTAGAGTTATGAATTGATTTCAGGTATATGACATTAGGGTTATCAAATCTGAATTTACATTATTATACATCGATACGAAATACATCTACATTTATTACTTAAAATTCGTGTAAAATTTTTATTAAAAGATTATTTCTATTACTTCAATATTTACTGATAATTTAAAATAAGATTGTCAATTATTTTTATATTTTTTAAATTGAAGGTCTAATAATTTAAATATATATTTTTATTATAAAATTTAATTTTTCAGATATATTTAGATTGCATTTGTATTTATGAATTTTAAATAATGAACTCAAAAAATTTCGTATATACTAATATAAATTAATATATTTTATAATTAATTAAAATCCATGTAAAATTTATTAATGTAAAAAATACATAAATTAACTGTTACAATAAAAAAAAAAAAAAAATGACATTATTATAAATGAAGGTAAACAGATTTAAAGAATAGTGTTAGTGTAACGTGATGCTTATTGAAATTCAAACCTTACATTTCAACAGATAAGATTTAATTTTTTTTTTTTTTTTTTGGTAAGTAATGGTGAGAATAAAATTTAACTTGAAAGACCTGGATTTTGAAATCAACAGCTCCTCATCTTTAGACAGATGAGACTTGTTTTGATATCTAATGGGGGAAAATTTAATTTGATGTTGCCTTCGCAAATATATGAATTGATTACAGATATGCAATATTGGAAATTATTAAATTTGAATTTATGATTATTATAAATTGATATAAAATAAATTTACATTTATTACATATAATAATTGTTTACCTTATAGTTGAAAATCTAATTATTTTTTTTTTTAATATTAGTTTACACTTTAAGGTTTTGTAGTTTCTATTGAACTAAAATTATTTTCTTAGAAATATTTATAATTTAACATTCTCTTAAAAATGATTTCCTATCCAATATTTTGTCTATTATATCATTTTTTATTTTTTTAAAATTTTTAAATTATAAAAAATATTCAAAAAATTTAAAAAGAGTAAGAGAACATATTTTCATGTAAAATAATCAGAAAAATAACTAAATTGGTAATAAAAGGAAGTAATCATGACCAGTCAACTAATCCAACCACTAGCTATATCCTAAACTCAAATTCAAAATTTTGATTTATCTTATTAGCCATATACACTAGCTATAATTTATGCCTACAATATTCTCAATAAAATTATTATTAAGTTTTGAAATTGTACATATTAAAAAAAAAAAAAAATTAGTATTAAGTTTTGAACCTATTCATACAAAAAAAAACTATGATATTTCATGAATTTTAATTTTTTTTTTTTTTTCAAAATTTTAGATCCTAATGGCTATTATATATGTTTTGATCTTCTCTACCATTAATTTTTAATAAGTTTTATAAAAGAATATATAAATTATGGTACTAGGTTCACCTTCCTACAAATCATAATTAAATCAAATTTAATTTTACAATTTTGATTTATGTATAATCTCTTAAAATTTAAAATGTCCAAGTTATTGATAGATGATCGTGGGAATCACTAAAATAAAAATTGGACAAGAAATTAAAAATATAAAAATAATTTCAATCATTAAATAAAATAAAAAATAATTCTATGTCGTCGGACCTAGCCTCGCTCAATTGAGTAAATAATCATAATTTGTAAAACTAAAATATTTTTATTGGTTATTAAGACTAAAAAAAAAAAAAATCACGCGAGCAGTTTATTAATATTTAATTTTATTCTTATCTTTCCTCTCTTTCTACAACTACTGTGAGCATTCATAATTTAAAGTGTCCATTAAGAGTCATTTTACTATTAATTATTTTTTTAATATTCATTAACATAAATGTTCGCTAAAGGTTATTTTATTATTAATTATTTTTAATATTCATTAACAATGAGCTGTAAAAATATAAAATTATATCCTCACTTTAAATTTAAATCTACTATTATTGTACATTGACAAAAAATAAATCTATATTTATTACAAAGCAAAATTGTTTACGGTATAGTTGAATTTTTTTGGATATCTGTTTATACGTTTAGATTTTACAAATTCAATTTTTTGCTCAAATAAAACTATTTTTTCAAAAATATTTATAATTCAATACTCTCTTAAAAATAATTCCCATTTTACCTACTATATTCAAATTCAAAAATTTGAGCTATCTTATTATATATATATATATATATATAATTGTATCACTTACACCAGAAACTTTCTCTACTTAACTTTGTCCTTATCTTCCCTCTTATTTGCATTGATAATTTATAGTATACTGCAAAAGTCATTTTATTATTATATTATAATTATTATTTAATTTGTTAATATTCGTTGGCGTTGAGCATAGAAATAAAAATTTATATATTTACATTAAATTTAAATTTAAAATTATTATACATTGATACAAAATAAATCTATATTTATTACACAGTAATTATTTACATTATATAGTCGAATTTCTAACTATTTATTTTTGAATATTTACCTATACTTTTAGATTTTATAAATTTAAATTTCTGTTCAAATAAAACAATTTTTCAAAAATATTTTTAATTTAAAACTCTCCTAAAACTAATTCCCTAACTAGTTTTTTATCTACTACATCATCTCTTTTTTTTTTTTTTTTTTTTTTTTAAGATATTTAAATTATAGAAAAGTATTTAAAAAAAAATTAAAAGAGTGAAAGAGCGTGTGTTTTTATATGAAATTATCAAAAATATTAACAAAGTGGTGAGAAAAAAAAGTAATTAAATAAATTCAACTATTAAATATATTTCAAATTCAAATTTAAAATTTTTGAGCTATCTTATTATATAAATGATATAAAGAAAGTAAAAATGTATATATTTAAAATTTCAAATCTTATGTACGTTAAAAATATTAACTTAAACATATTAATTATAAAAATATTAATTTAAAAATTTTTATAAAAAAAATATTAAAAAAATATGAAAAGAATGGAAGAGCATATTTTTATTTAAAATAATCAAAGGACAACCAAAACGAGGATAAAAAAAATGTTAGTCTTAATATTTAATAAACTAACAAATAAAAGTATTACAAATTCAAACTCTTAAACTTCTTTATTATATAAATATTTCAATAATATTAATTTATAAATCTAAATAATCTTTCATAATTTTTTCTATTAAAAATACTTATTAGAGATGATGACATTTTTAAAATTATAGTAGTAAGATGAAAGTCCACTCACCACAACATTTTATAATCTATTTATAATACTAGAGGAATATACAGTATCTTCTTTCTACTTCTCTAATTCACTCTAACTCTAGCTGGCATGTCAATGTGATCTCTATTTGATCTTTCTTTTTTTTTTTTTTTATAAATTTTTAAATTAATTTTGAAATTCCTTTATTTTCTCTTATTTTCTTTTATTTTTCTCATATATAAAACCTTTATTTATATGTCCCACATTACTAAAATACGACAAATTTAATCTTTTCTTTATTTATAAAATCACTAGAGTTGTGATATATAATTTTAATAAATGTTAATGAACTTATGAGTTTTAGAAAGGAACCCCACATGCTTATAAATTTAATATAATTGTAAAATTTATATATTTTAAATACATTAGTAATTAAATTTAAAAAAATAAATAAAAATATAATTAAACTAAAAAATAAATTAAAATATTTAAATAATAATTAGGCTATTTCTCTTTTATCAACAACTCTTAGTATTCTTAAAATTTGAAAATACAAAAAATTCAAAATATTAATTAGGCTCAAGAGTAGTTATTATTTTAAATTGGTCACATTGATTATATTTATTTTATTTTTATAAAATGCATATCATTAATAATAATACTTTTCATTCAAGTTATTTTTATAAAACGAATCAAAAAATTATCATCAAATCCTATGTAACACTCTCTATATTCATCATTTTACTTTTTTATTTTTACAAAATTTTAAATAAAATTAGTTTCGAGAGTGATTTTTTTTTTTTTGAACTATAATTCTAAATTTAAATTGGTCAAGTTGATCAAATTTTTTTTATAAAACAAAATGTGTAATTATTAATAATAATATTTTCAATTTAAGGTGTTTTTATAAAATTAATTAAAAAATTATTATTAAATTATGTGTAGAACTCTCCATATTCACCATTTTATTTTTTTATATTTTTACAAATCTTTGAATCAAAGACAATTTTTACATTTTTTTATATTTTTTTGTTCTTATTCACAAAATATTTACTCCCTTTTGTCCTACATAGTAGATGATCACAACTCCATTTTTTTTTTTTTTTTTTTGTCTATAAAATCACTATAGTTGTAATATGTGATATTTATCAATATAAAGTGAGCTCGTGTAGTTCTTAAATGAAACCTATCTATTAATTTATTGTAGTTGTAAAATTTCATAAACAATTAATTCAAATTGAAAAATAATCTAAAAATATTAAATATTAATTAAATTTCTAAAATATAACTTCTCTTATAATAACAACTCTTAGTATATCTTAAATTAAAAAAAAATAAAAAATACCAAAATATAATTTAAGCCTGAAAATAATTTTTTTATTTATAAAAATTTTTAATTTTAAATTTAAATTAGTCATGTTGATAATTTTCAATTGATTAATAATACTCAATATTTGAATTGTTTTTATAAATTTATACTATATATATGCGTAAAATATTTTTTTTACACCTCTATAAATCCTAAGCAACATTCTCTCTTGGTCATTTTATTTTGATTTTTTAAAATTTTTAACATTTCAAATATAATATAATTATTACTTGATAATATCTACCCTTTTAATTTAAACATAATTATTATGAATTTATTAATTCATTACTATTACTAAATTAACAATTACTTTTGTAATTTTTTATTTTTAAAATTTTCATCTTGCACAAAACATTCCCCCGTTGAAATCAGACTTAAGAGGCTGAACTCAGCACAATTGGTGTAAAAGGAAAATGTTAGAATTGCTGACATAAGGAAGTCCACTTGGCTAATTAATGCACACCGAGCATGTGACATAAGGCATTCAGTTGTTGCTAAAGTCATTTTGTTGACATAATTCCTGTTGGCTTCTTTTGGTCCAATAATATGTTTCACCCACCATGAGATTCGCAATTTAATTATTGAGTCATGAGGCACATGTCTATTTGATTGTCCATATATATAATAAAAGATTTTAAAATATTTTTCTTCATTAATTTATTATTTTTTCTTTTAAATTAAAAATAAAGAGAAGAGGGAGAGAGAATAAGCATTTTAATTATTATTTTTGCCTTAACAAAGACATACATTGAGGGGCATTTGGCAACCGAAACTTTTAGTAAGTTTTTGTAATTTTTTGTTAAAAATTGTTAGTGATAATTTGTGGTGTGTTTGGTAAAAAAAATGTAATTTTTAATAATTTTGAACAATTTTTAAGTGTTTGGTAAAATTGTTATTGTAGCGAAATAGAAAAGTGATAATTTTTATATGTTTAATAAATTTTTTTACTGTAGCAGAGTAAAAAAATGAGGCCGCTCTTATATCAAATTATTATAGTAAAGCAAAAAAGTGGTAAAAATTAGTAGTTCACCAAACGTACAATTACTATAGTAATAACAATTTTTAATAGTTTTTTGTTAAAATTTACTCCACCAAATGGCCCGTTGAATATAAGGTTTTCGCCACCTCCACAATTAATAGATTAACAGTGTGTGTATATATATATATATATATACAAACCAAATTAGAAAGATAATGGACTTCTCACCACTTCTGACTACCAAAAACAAAATAACAAAGGCAAAGAAAGGGTGGTGAAGAGCAGGGAAAAAGAAGTTTGAAAGATAGATTAATTAAAGTTGTCAAAAATAACACAAATGTAGATCAATTGAACATATATATTTATATGTAGATCAATTGAACATATATATTTATATGTATTATCTATGAAGTACATTATATGGATAGTTTGTTTTATGACATGACTTTGGCATTTCCAGAATGAGTGCCATCAGGTGGCATGGGATTGAGTAATACAAACCATCCTGTTGAACTGTATTGCAACTTCTGCTGCAATTTCTGATGCTAAATAATAGGCTGTTAGTTGCAGATTTTTAGTTATCTTTTGGATAATTATTAGTTTGAATTATGGTAGTTATCTTTTAGTAGTTATCTTTTGATAGTAGTCAAAGTTGTTGTTATTTTCATGGAGATAATCTTTCTTTTTCTGTTGAATAAACTTGTATAAATTGGATTCTTATCAATAAAAAGAAGTAGACTAGTTCAGTCTCCTAAAAAACCTCTTTATTCTACACATCCCTTCATTTCGTGCCTATCCAAAAGAATATTATCATTTTAATTAATAATTAATTGTATGTTTACATATATATATATATATATATATTATAGCGTAATATTGCATAATAAGATAGAAGTCGAACATATCTTTACCAAAAAAATAAAAATAAAAATAAAAAGCAAAAAACAAAATTCCATTAGTTCAAATGTCAGTCATCAAATTAATTAATTTCGATTAAAATAATTTCTCATGTCTTTTTGTTACGTCTTCAAACTAATGAGTCCAAAAGTCCACAGCAGATTTTGTTTATTTTATTATTATTTTAATAACTCCTGAAAAATCGAAAAGAAAGTGTAGGAGATTTTTGCCCAAACAAATACTTTGTGAATATATGCTTTTTTAACTGTCATATTCGTATCAAAATAGAAGGGCCTGACCTCTCACCAGCTTTAAAAAAACAAAAACAATGCAAAAACAAGAACAAAATCCGAGTACAAAATAAGAGAAATTAAGGGAAGATTTAAATTCTCATCTTATCCTCCTTAACAAGTTCATAGAGCAGTTCTGGGCTAGATTTTTAACATAAATATCAAGCCAACTCTCTCGGTTGTATCATTTGTGCAGAGAATCAATGCTCGACGTCTCCACCACCGACTTCTCCAAATTTTTCTACCATCCACTTGTTTTTTCAAACAAGAAAATTTTATCGTATCAATGCTTAAGAGCTATTTGGGTGAGAAAAAAAAAATACAAGAAAAGGTAAAAAGTTGATGGAAAAAGTGATATATGATAAAATTTAATTAAAAAAAAATTGAAAAAGAATTAATAATTTTTTATAATTTTTAGTAGTCCAAAAAAACTCTTAACCAGTAATAAGGCATAAAGATGATGCATGCATGTTCTCAACGAGTTTAATGACTATCATCGAGGAATGGAAGACCTCATTATTTTCAAAAATGCTAGCTACCAATTAGAGTAAAACAGAGCTTAGGACCTTAATATACTGAAATCCATTTATTTATAAAGTGGCAAAATGTAAGGATAACTAAAATTTTGATCATAATCAACAAAGTGGATGCTGCTGAAAAATCACACAGTCGAAAGTGTTTAATTTTAATCGTCAATACGTGCGGGACCTCCAATGGAACTCATACAATTAGCAATTGAAAATAGACAATCACGTCACTTGTGACTGCCACAAGCATTTCTCTAATCATGAATCCAAAACCAAGGGTGTGTTTGTAGCTTATGGAACAGAAATAAAAAAGAAGATATAAGGAAAAAAAAGGGAAAATGGGACCAAAAAAAAAATGAGATAATCCGTTAAATTTACTTTTATGATTTTTCTCCTCCTCTTTCTCTCCAAACCCAATAATCAAACAGGGAGGGGAGAAGGGCAGTCGTCGTGGGTATTTGATCTTTATCATCAATACATGTGAGACCCATATAATTGACAATTGCGATTAGACAATTACGTCACTTGAAACTGCAATAAACATTTCTCTAATCGTGAATCTCAGAAATTAAACAAAATACAAATAAGAAAATAATAATACCAAAGTAGCTTCTACTCTATTTACCAAAAAAAAAAGTAGCTTCTACTCTGGACAGAGCATTTACAGTGATAATTGTACATTGAACTGGACGGAACAAAAACTGACGTGGCACATACATTTTCCATGTAAATACCATATGCAGACAGATGGTGAAGGACATTTAGTTTGTCACATATTTATCCCGGTTTCCTGCCTGTATAATTATGAATTGAAGATCTAATTTGACAATCTGTTCCTACGATTTAATTACCAGCTTTTTGAAGCATAACAATCTACATATATTATATAAAATCCTGAAGGAAACTGAAGAATTAATACTGTTAGCTATATCCTTAAAAGGGGAAATTTTTGGTGAAGTGTCCAAACAAACCTGAATGTCGGGGCCTACTGAATCAATTATTAAGATGCAGATGAATAACTGACTAGTTCGAGACCGCCCATGACAACTGAAGATGCATCCAACACTCAATTTGGAAAGCAAACAAAATGCCATAAGAGTTCTTGTAAATGAACCCAACTAATCCTATTCACATCTCTTCTCTGTCCAAATTCCATTTCTATTTTTTGAGCTAAGAAACAAGATTGTACAGCTTTTTGCAATAGAAAGGATGGACAAGTTGTCGGATTTAGAAAGGAAAATACATCACGGCTAACAGTAACGTATATAGACTATTCACTCAATGGAATGATGGGAGAAATAATTTATTTCCATATGAAAATCTTCGAGGTCACAAACAAGTACCCAGAAAGAAAATGGGAAAAAGTGGAGATTCAAAGCCCAAATAAATAAGAAGCCACGCAAATTACAAAATGAACCCTCACATGATCTTCTATACAGCTGAATGTGCATGTGTAATGAAATCGAAAAAATATATATGCAATGAATTTTTTCTGTCAAGCTCTAAATCCAAGGGCAGACCACTTGTTTGAAGCCTCTTTCTTCGTCCTTTAAGTGGCTTGGTCTATGAGACTTTGTAACGATTTTGCCCCCTTATTTCGAGATTTGCCTGCTTCTTTCAGAAGATTAGCCAGCCTATTCTTCTCATCATCAAAATCAGGATTCACTGTTCCAAGCTTCTCTTCTCTCAATTTGAGAACATACTCCAAAATATCAATTGCATCATCTACTCTGTGATAATCCAAGAAAAACGAAGGATCAACAATGAGTGACTTTGTAGCTGCAGTTTGATTAGCATTTGGAAAAATAATAATAATGATAATAATAACAATATTAGCTTTTCAAAGAAAAATACCAAAAAAATTAATTGAGAAAAAAATAAAAACTAGAAAATACTAAGCTGAACCTCAAAATAGGAATGTATAAAACCTTCCCTGGATTAGTTTTATACCAAGATTTAAAAGTCCAAAATTATCTCTTATCAAATCACATAAATAAAACTCAATATGTACATCTAGTTTTTTTTTAAAAAAAAAAAGAACACTATGAAGCACAAATAACAATCAATATGAAACTGAAGTACGCTACACAAACAAAATATTAAAAATACTTGAATTTTGTTACGACCCAGAAAAGTTAAATTTTTTTACTCCCGTCAAGTCTAGGAAGCATGGTCAACCATTGTTAGAACAAGAATGATCAGTAGACCAAGTCTCACATATGCTATTATTTAACAAAATCATTATGTAGATGTAACAAATTATTTGCCGAACCAGCAAACCCTACTCATTTGGACTGAAGTTTTGTTGAGTTTAGTTGTATTATGTAGATGTAATAAATAGGGCAAAGTAAGAATCTTATAATACCTTTGAATCCAATTCAATGCCCATTTGGCTTTTTGAGCAATACAGGGAATATTCTCAATTGCATTGAACAATCTATGTTTCTCCCTTGAGTCTCTGATATATGTTTCCAAAAGCAAGCTGTACATCTCTAAAGAGGAAGAATAAATACCCACCATCAGTTAACTCAATAATGTGTGAGTTAATAAATCATCCTAATATCAAACAAAAAGCTCTACCAGAATGTATATTCTCCATTGCAATTTGGAATCCATAGAATGCCCGAGCCTAGGAAATAAAAGAAGAGTTAGTGTTAACTTTAGGGAAAGTAGGTTTCAGGTTTTCATGATCAGTAAAAATTATAAAAGGAGGCAGCAACTTATGCGGAGTCCATATATAATTTATCTGCACACTGAAATGGAGACTCCCCCTGCGAAGAGCACTCTACAGACACTTCTTGCAGGATAAGCAACACAAGTCTTTCAAATATAAATTAACTTCTCACAAAGTTCACTCAATCCATGAAATAGTCACAAACTTTAATGTAACCATCAATTCACTAAATAATAGAAATGTATGCATCGATTTGAAGGACCTCATCATAAAAGGTCAAACAAGTAACACCAAAATGAGACAGTTTTATAAAGGAGCATTGTTCAGAAATTTACCTCCGGAATTTGAACATCATTTAAGAATCTTGCAGCCAAGTTCTCCAAAACAATCCCATCAGATGCAGCAAAAAAAGCCAATACATGGCTTACAAAGTGTTTCTCGGAATTAGATAAAGAGTCCCAGTGCTGCACATCCTGGGACAGGTCCACCTCCTCGGCTGAGAGCCCAAAAAATATTATTATAATGATGTATGGCAAGAAAGTGCCGTACTGGCAATATGCAGAATAGATAAGTTGAAAATGAAAACAATGATAAGTAAAATAACAGTGCACTCAACTTAACAACAGATACAAAGAAGCCCAATATAAGATGCTTGAAGGTAGGACAGATCAGATTTCCTAATGTCCTTGAATATCCTTATTAATAATGAAACCTGAAAAGTGCAGCTACTGATGGACACCATTTTCGTCGATATTGTTTATTGCCAATAATCACCATTGCCATTAATCCCCAAGGGAAAATCAATGTCAATACCACAGTTGCCACCTACTGATGGACAGTGCAGCAACAAACACCATACCACCACATCCATTGACAGCCACACCACCACTGAGGCAATAGGTACTAACACCATCATCTATTACCTCAAGCAACTCCATCACTCTTTCCCCATTGTTGATACTCAGATGCTTGCTTATATTTAGGGGAAGGTATGCAACTTGGCCACCAACATTAGGACCAGTGATGTCATATGTGTTCAACACACTGATATTCCACATAGAACCTCTCCAATGGGTGATTCTCTGGGCAGAGGAAAGCCTTAAGATCACAAAAATTGGATTGTGTTATGAGCAATAATGCCATAAGCCCGCTTTCCAAATGCCCCAAATCGCAAAAGCATAATCCAGCAGTCCAACAAACTTCAACTGCTTTTAGGTAAAATACACTTATCACTCTCGTACTTCGCTACCAATCTCATTTTAGGACCAATACTTCTAATTGTGTCACTTTGCCCCTATACATTTGATCCAATTCCAATTCAATCATCTATCTAATTCTATAAGAAACTCCGTTTGTCAACTAAGGCTCACATGACGGAATAGGACCAAGGGGAGACAAGGAAATTGGATCAAACATAAAAGGGCAAAGTAGCACAATTGGAAGTACAGGTCCTAAAGTGGGATTGTGGTAATGTGTATGTTAAAAGAAAACCCCTCACTGTATAATCATGTGAGCGATTTGAAGGTCCTCACTTGATGACTGGATTAGAGGCCTTTAAAGGAATGGTACAGCCATCCACCGAAGTATGAACCATACTTTAGCACACCAATGGAGGAAAAATTTTCCCCATTTTCCTATAACATACTGATGCACCTGCATGCCCCATGGATGCAACTCTTGAAAGTTTCTTACTTAAAAAGTCGTTACACAATAGTCTTACACATGCTAATCGGTTATCAATGCTATATGGCACCATTGTAAACGACTTGGGGACGAGTAAAATCCAGTGGTCCTGCAAGCTGCTCTGCTCAAGACAGGACTCAAGGCAACTTAACTGCCATAACAGTTGCACAACGACATGAAAGAAAAATTTGAAGGAATAAAAATGCATAAAGTATAGATTATATTACTTATAATAAAGACAAAAACTTCAGTATAGGCGCAACGATAAGGAAATGCTTTCAATATGAACATTTGATGCCATTCCAATCCAGAGTGCCTAAAACTAATGCAGAATTGTCTTTTCCTTGCAAAAATCACCTAATGTCTACTCAAAACTCACACACAATTCCCAAAACATGTTGAAATGATGTGTTCACCTTTCATTTGCCCACTTCCAGTATTGTGATTAATATCAGCCTATGCAATCTGCGCCTTAAGCACAGTAACAGAAAAAAAATGCATTTGTACCCTGTTTTTCCACCTCCAAAAAATAATAATAAACAAAAAAGAAGGGGAAAAAAACACATTTTGAAATTTCTTTCCTGAGGTAAAAGTATGGCTTGGTCTACAGCATCTGTCCTCCGAGTGCGAGTTCCATAGAGCACCGTCCCGCCAGAAGTATCCAAGGAACAAGCAGAATCAACCAAAGATAATGAATTCAACTACTTTGATAAACAAAAATAACACCCGATTTCAATCCTCTCTCTATTCCCATTGAAATTCCAGAAACAGAGAAAACGCAGAACACTTCAGCTACAAACACACATCCAACAACAAATTCAGCAAAAAGGCAAATAATCAACTTCAAGATTAAAGATTCTAACCTAATGTGTTCGACAAGGACAAGGGCAAAAGCTCTTACCATTTCACCATAAAGTAAGCATAGAAACCACACAAATGAATAATCTTCTAATAATAAATCAAAAACAAATTGAGAGATATAGAGATTAAAGAGAACAGACGCAAACCCAATTTTGAGGAAGTAGAGATATTTCGAAATTTTCCAATTTTGGGTAACAAAAATGGAGAAATTCCCAAACTTTTCAAATGAACAAATTTACAAGAAATTACGTGTTTGTGTGTGTATTACTTGTATGAATATATTTGCATTACCGGTCCAAAAACTGGCTTCCGCCTTCTTGTACATCTCCCAAAGTTGTGGGTATCGAATTGGAAACATGCAAAACCTCTGGGATTTCTCCATTAATATGGGTTCTTGTTCTTCATCTTCTTTCTCATCTTGTAGTACTCTGGCAACCTCATTTTTCAGAGAACCCATTTGTTTTTTTTTTCCTCTTTACACCGGATATATGTTTACATATATTGGTCCGTGGGAAGAGAAGAGAACGAAACCCTACAAAACCCTTCCTCTCCAGTAAGAGAACAACCGACGAGTTTGGTGGTTGATGATAGCCAATCACACATTCAACTGTAAACATTAAGGTTGTCTTTGTTTTTAGGAATTGGATAATGAGAATGAGTAATATTATAAGGTAATATATAGAATTATATATAATATGAGATTAATTTTTTATGTAAAAATATTTTTTTTATGTTTAATTTGTGAGATATAAAGTAAGATAAAAGGTATGAATTGATATGTAAGACAATAAAAAAGAATTTTAAACTTTTAAATTTTAGCAGAAAATAAATATGAAGGTGGGGTATTAATAATACCCCACCCCTCTCGGATTACTCATCTGGCATTTAACTCACAAACGAAGTACTATTGGGATGTTAAATCCCTTAACCAAGTGTTAAACAAACGCAGTACTGCAGTGAGCCCCGTAGATTTCTTCTGTTATTCTTATTTTACATTCGGCTAACAAACATAGGTTAAGGGTTTTTCACGATAGTACAAATATTAATTAAAGATTTTATCAAAATAAGATAAAATAAAATTAATCATTGGTATCTTTTAATTCATTTAATTTTTGTATATCAGTTGAATAGTTTAATCAAAAATTAAATATTATTTGGATAAATTATAATTTTATATTATTTGAATAATTTAATTACAAATAAGATGTTATTTAGATAGGTTATAATTTTTTTTGAATTTTTTAATTCAATTAATTTTTTGATACATTACTTGCATAGTTTAATTAAAAATTAAAAATTATTTTGGATAAGTTATAATCTTATATTATTTGAATATTTAATTTTATTTAATTAAAAATATAAAATTTTTTAGCTTAGTTATAATTTTATCTGTGTTTTTTAGTTCAATTACTTTTTAAATATTAGTTGAATACTTAAATAAATAATCAAATATTTTCAGTACAAATTTAAAATCGTAAGTACTATTTACAAATTCTTTATCTAGTAACATCAGAGAGAATAGTGAAAACAATTTCACAAAGAGTGAAAGTGGTGATACAAATAATATTTTTACGATTTCATTATCAGTTAGTAAAAAAAAAAGATAATGTCGTGTATAGGCTTCATTTGTTGTAGACTCTACTTATGACTTAATAAGAAAACTTGACTTAAGTTCGAAAATAATTACATATAATGGCCTATTTAATGTTGTAAATAGAACTTACGAGTTGAATGTTGTCGTACGTACTACTTATAACTTTGACCATATTTTCGTAATTAGTTTTATTTTATCCTATTTTGATAAAATCTTTAATTAATATATATACTTTCGTAAAAAAAAAAAAAAAAAAAAAAA
Organism: Pouteria glomerata; assembly: GCA_035590655.1. Classification (NCBI taxonomy): domain Eukaryota; kingdom Viridiplantae; phylum Streptophyta; class Magnoliopsida; order Ericales; family Sapotaceae; genus Pouteria; species Pouteria glomerata. Next base: position 991,594 of record JAVXUM010000020.1, on the reverse strand, counting down.
AAAAAAAAAAAAAAAAAAACCATTTGACATTAAATTCTCTCCCTCTCTCCTTTTCTTTTTTATTCGTTTGTGTGATGTGGGCATTCATTCAAAACGACAGCGTCTGAGAAGAATGTTACAAACTATCAGATTGACAACGTGTTCATACCTTTTTGCAAATTTCTAATTTGGACTTGATAAAATTTAAGGCGTTTTTACGTATATATATATTAATCATTCTATATAGGTAAATAGGCTGATGTGTAACTATATCAAAAAGTATGCTAGGTGTCGTCACTAGGAGCAATGACACCAGATCGTGTTGCGGGTGCATGTCGTAGGTCGGATTAACGATACTAGAGCTATTTTTTGCCAAGGGTGCCATCACTGGGCCCGACGACATCCTGTCAGCAGTTCCAAGGTAGTTCAAGTTCAGTCACCCACAAAACCCTCAAAACCCGTTCCAAATCAAACTTATCCATCATCTCACATTGCTTACTCGAGTCCGAAAACTTTGATTCCTCCACTTGGGTCTTCAAAAACTTTTTCAAGATCTTCACTTTTTCCCTCCTAGCCCTCACGGTCGTCGCCTTCTTCTTCCTCTTCAATGTTGGCAACCCCGCCACCCTCTTCTGCTTCAGAACTTAAAACCCAAGAATGCCCGAATAGATCGAATACTCTGAAATTTATTACAATTCGATCCCACCCATTGTAGATAAATCTTTCCCTTTCACTTCTTTTAGTGTAGATTAATGAATTGTAGTTTTCATGTTGAATTACATTTCCAATTCTCTTCGTAGCCTTGTTAGAATGAACGGCTGGCAAGTTAGAACTTAAAAGGTGCAATTTTCCTGTCAATGAAGCAGTAAGCCAGTTTGGGGTTTAAAGTTGTTGATTATCTCCCTTATGGTTTTTATGTTAGGAAGAGTGTTGGATATAGTTTTGCGACCCAACACGGATGTTGTCACTTCAACCAGTGACATCTGGTGTCGTTAGGCCTAATAATGTCACGCTCCTAGCATAATTGTCCAGGACGAACGTATAAAAATGTGAAATTAAATGAAATAAATAAAACTTAATTTATTCAATTCACATTAAATTATAATTAACGATGTATTTCATTGTCATCACTTATTCCCATATAAATAATATTTTAGTATCTCACCACAAACTGAATGATAATATAATCTACTTAAATGCAATTTCTCATAATAGCATCGAAAGCCTACACCGCCAGGACAAACATTAACATCGGATCCTCACTCTAGGTTGCACAATTTATAACATTAATAACTTAATTCTCCTTTAAAAGAGTAAAACACAAATATTATCATCCATGATTAGATCGGACTTAAGCTACTCAAGTTTAAACTACCTATGTATCCCACCTCATAAATTAGGTCACTATAGTTCCTAATTTATGATCTAATATTCACAACCAATTAGTTATCAATAAATCAAACATTAACATCATTATAAATAACTATCATAATATTTCAACACATAACAATAATCTATACAATCTCACGTAATAGGTAATGATGGAATATAATGCCAATACATGTTTTCTAATCTCCATCTACCCCAACCTTATCTTGGGACGCGAGGTTACCAACCACACCGTTTTAAACGCTTACAGCTAACGTATATGTCAATATATCATATGTGAATAATCGAATTATACCCCCATAGGTGTAAGACTCAGGGGCACTGAGTTACACCCCTGCCCTTTTACTAGAGTACCGAGTTATACCTCTAGTTAAGCATCTGTTTAGCTTAAGAAGGGTCCAGCTATAGTTCGAAAAAATCTCAATATTAATGTTTCAACTCCACATGACTAAACTCTAGTTATATATATTGACTGGGAATCATCCGGTGTTCTCAAAATCATGTTTCTCTTATTTTAT
>JAVXUM010000020.1:959049-978218 GCA_035590655.1 Pouteria glomerata | reverse complement strand
AGAGTTTATGATTTTCAACCTTGAATAGATTAAGTCTCCTCGTCAAATTCAGTCGTCGCTGCCTATTGTCTATTGTCCTTTATTGTCTCTACTCTCTCACCATTGATGAACTCGCCATCTTCCAGCTACCTTGTTGTCCTTTCATAATGACTTTCGATCTCTAGTGAAACTCCGACGGACCAGTCGATGCAGCGGTTCTTTCCCTTGTTACCAATTGTCGCCCCTCATTAGCCAAGGCTCATTGCCTCCTCGCTACTTGTTCGATCTTCATTGATGTCATAAGCTTATTTTTCCTCTGTCGAATGATCTGCTCAGACGCAATCAATTGATAATCGCTCATCATTGCTTGCCCAGTTCATTGTTCGCCGCTCGTTCATTATTTGCTTTGTTGTCGCTCATTGTTGCCCAATCGTTGTTGTTGCTTGTTGCTGCTCATCGCTCATTGGTTCACTAAGTCTCGGTTTTTGGTTCTCTGCTTCTTTGGTTCACAACAATTAATTTTTGTGATGGTTTTTTTTGTTATCCCATTTAGCTATTTGCGGAATGCTTTTATTTCTAAACTCAAGGTGACTTACCATCTTGAGTTTGAGGGAGGGTGTTAGAATATTTTATATTAAGTTATAATATATTATTTATATATATTACTTAAATCAGAATATTCTATATTTTAGTATTTAGTAAATAGTTAGGAAATCCTATTTACTTTAGGACTTTGTTTTAGTTTCCAAATATTAGTTCTAGCTGTGCCTATACAAAGGCCTCTTCGTATGCTTGTAAATAATACAATTTATATAATTGACAAGATATAGCGTTTATATTCTCTCCCTCTCTAATTCTTATTTTTTTCTTGTCTTTTATTTTTAATTTTAACAATTGTTTTGTACCATTGTCAATTTTAAATTCAAATTTTGTGAAAACATTTCAATACAAAGCTATCTGCTAATTGGAAATTTGAATTTATTATTACATTGATCAATGTTTACTTGCATACTTGGTTTGCTTTTGACGTCTAGATAATGCCCTATGAAATACTAGATTAAATTTATAAAAATAATTTATTTTCATTGGATGTTGAGCATTACCATAACAACATTATAGGATGCGTTTGGTATAGAATAAAATTTTATAAAACTCTATAAATCTTTATAAAATTTGAATTTTCTACTCACTACACAAATTACGAAACTATAACTTTTACAAATTTATATTAATTTATATAACTCCAAACACTCCTATGTCATGATTACTACTTCATTTTTAAGCCAGATTGAAACACAAGGGCATTGTCCATTGTTTTGTTGTTACCGTTATTTTTACAAAAAAAAACTTAAACTGGAAAATATTATAATCCTAGAAAAAGATAAGAAGTTAAAATGTCGTCTGATTGTGACGCTCACACAAATATTCTTATCTTCTCTTATATTTGTTAAGTTTACAACCTCAAGCTCCACTTACTCTCCTTATCCCTATGTGTCTTTTTTAGTATTTCTACCAAGGAGGCATGTCTTCTTTTCTGATTTTTCTCTTTCCCTCTTATTTTTATAGCGGAAATACATGTTCCCCCCACCCCCTCTTCGCCAATAGTTCAAAATTCATAGCGAATGCATAAATTTTAGGGCTTATTGTTCTTCTAATGCCATTCATCCCAATATTGATTGTACTTGGTTTTTATTATAGTTTTAAGGAGAGAAATCCGTAACTTCATACATTAAAGAGGACTCCACCTTCACGTTACAAAACTATCTTCTTTTGCTAGTCAAAGATCTAAGAACCATATATATTGCTTGCACAACCAACATAGTGAATGCACTACCAGTATGTTTCCTCTTAATGGGGCTCAAAACCTCCACTATCTCAAAACCTCCACCATCTCCGCAGAGACAGTAACATTTATTTCAATAAGCACTGAAACATATAGAAGCAGGTGTTTATAACTTATGGGTCAGTTCATCCGCTGCCACTGCTGCAGGAGGTTTCTTGCCTTGATCGTGTCTGGGGTTCGGCCCTGCTTTGTCATAGTCCAACATAGCATCAAATGTAATAAGCTCTCTCAAGTTCTTCCGAGTAATAACCTTCAAAACCAGCAGTATTTATGTTAGCCAAAAGGCAAATTTTAAGCATCAAGACAATGATAAATTAATATTCTACATCTCTTATTTGTGTAGTCTATGCAGATCATTTTACCTCATTAAGTGGCTTTGCGGGATCTACACCATAGCAGACTTCAAATTTGGCTACATGATAATAAACAGAAAATTCGTTACTTCAGCTGTAGAAAGTACCAATTTTTGGTTTATACACTTGCTTACCTGAATAGAAAGAGAGTAGGAGGAGAAAAATGAAGGCTTTAATCCGATGATCCATTGGGGGATGTTATTGTTATTGTTGTTGGTGTTGTTAGAATGAGTATCTTGGGTTGAGAGTGTATGCCCGGTATCGAGTTATGGTTTTTATATCCTAGTTGGGAAGAGAATGGCACTGTGAGAGGTTTCAAATGGTGCGCAGTCCACTCAAAAGCTTTGTAGAATGATGCATGATGGAATTGCATTACCCATTAGCATAATGTCAACTGCACTAACTTCTGTCCCATCAGTAGCTGAGGTCTGCATTTCATTCACCAAAAGCAGATGTTTGGATGTGGAAACAAACGCTTGCATGGCTTGAGCTGTATGCAATTTAGCTTGGCCAGCTTGTAGTTTTATGTCAATTAATTTTCTCTCGACATAGCCCTTCACATGTGGTTAAACTGACTTATTTTAAGAAGTCACATGCATGCGACTATTGACTTTTTTTGGATGGCGGTGAAATTTGAAGTCGGGATCCTTCCCTAATACTATGTTAGACCATTAACCACTATCTCACCAAAAAGCTGAATAGTTAGAGAGAAGGGTAAGTGTACTATTTATATTGACTAATTTTCTTTCTCAACTCTCCATTTTAATTACCTTTTTTTTTTTTGGATTTAGTCCACTTTTTCCTTCAGGCTGTTATATTGCAGACATAGGCATTGGTGCAGCACTTCTGATGTACCCAATCCTAATTACTGCATGGTCAATTATGCTTTTTGCATTCAACCCTAATGCCTAATATTTTATTGGATTAAGAGGAAGGCAGAACATAAAATGGCCACTGAAGAAAATGTGAAAGCATCTGGAAGGTTAAATCAAGTCAACTATTAATAGGACTATTTTGGAGAGTGATCCATAGTTTCCGTGCTTCAAATTTTGGCTGACATGTTAGGCCATTTGTAAGGTAATCATCAAATTGACTGGATTCACTCCCAACAATTACCATCCATAACCAACCATTCTACTAAGAGAGTCGCTGATATTATACTTTTCGTAACTCATAAACTGTACTGTTTATCTTTACATAACATCTCCTTGAGCAACTTAGTACAACTCAGCTCAACAAAGTCTTAGCCTTTAAACAACCGAGCTCAAGCACTGCTGAGAGAAGGATATTCATCAAAGTTGAGAGAAGCGAGATAAATGAATGGATTACAACTCAACTCAACAATGTCTTTGTCCCTGGACAATCGAGTTCAAGCACTCCTAATAGGAGAATATTCATCAAAATTAAGAGAAGCGAGATAAAGTGAGTGGATTGACAGTCAAAAGACTCAATAACTGCTCATAGCATGTGCTGTTCATTTTGCGTGCTTATTGAAGAATTGATTGAACAATTCCACAACTAGAATTTGGTTCTGCTTTTAGATTCACATCTTATCGTATATAGTGTGTGCTGAGAGCAAAAATCACCTCACATAGAGGGTCTCAAGAAAGGAAATGTCTCTCCTCCACTCATACTGCTCTTCTGAAATTCAAAGCAAGGCATAGTGGCAATCATTTCACAAATAGTCCCACCTTTTCTATAGTTGGCATGCACCTAACCTATCCATTCTCTCTCCAAAGATTTTTAACAATCCTGCTTTACTGAGATTTCTTGGTTGCTTGACACCACAACATAGAGCCTTATCCCAGCTATCTTTGTTTGACAGCAATCTTTCTTCAACCTGCATAGAGGTTTGCAAGGATACTGCCCAAAAACTTGAATGCTTATTACACTTCTAGGCAGGGCCAGACCCACTTTAAGGGAAGTGGGAAGACCAAAATACCCTTAATATTTTAGTTTTATTACAGAATTACCTTTAGTCCTACTTTTTTTAAATTTCTCCCTCCCATCTTCTCCCTCAGCCCCAACGCCACTTGTTGCCCTTTTCTTTTGTGCCGACGGTTGAGGTACCGACGGTTAAAGGTCATCCTTTCAGTTTCAATGCCACTCGCCGCCCTCTTCTCCAATGCTGATGATCAAAGACTATTCTTCTAGACTCGACGCTACTTCTCTCTTTTTGATCAAGATAAATTCTCGAAACTTTTGTGTGGTTCATTTGTACTGAGCCACCTTAACAAAAAATATGTATTTACCCGCCCTTATAGGGTAAACCATTCTTGTTCACTTCTTCAAAATTCTTAGCTTGGTTAAATTTGAAATTTTGGATTGGTCCTTGTAAAAGAATTTGTTCAAGTTATTAGAGTCATTTGATTTTATTTTCTCTTGACATACCTATTTGGTAAATAGCACCTCTTTGGTATACACTAATACAAAACTAAAATATCTTTAAAAATCATGTCATTATTCTTCTTGTTTAGCCCTCTCATTTTCCTTACTAGTATGTAATTTACAGATATGATTATTAATTTCACTAATAGTCCTTGATGAAAATTTGTAAAATCTAATAGATAAATATCAAGTATTATGGTTTTAAATAACGATAAAAATTAGTTGTATGCGTTATAATCTTAAATTTAATATAATGAGCATGAAATGTGACAAATATAAAATAATTAAAATTCAGTATAACAATTATTATGCGACGTTCTGTAATGTAACCATTTGAAACAAAAATATTAAATATTTTATTACTTAACATGGTATGAGTATTAAACAAATTCTCTGGTATAATAATTTGGAGCCAATATTCTCATTCATCCTTTATTCATTTTAAATAAATAAATAAAATGCATTAATCTTGTTGCAAAATAGAATGCGTTTATACAATTTAATTGCCCATTAAAAAATGGGTCCCACTTTAATATGACTTTCAAATTGACCAAAAATGTTTTTGTCTAACAAAATTAAATAAGGTCTCTTAAAATCAAAACCTCAATACCATATTAAGTCATCAATTATCTCAAAAATTTAGGTCGCATTTGGTTTATTTTTTTATTTTTTTATTTTTATTTTTTGTTTTGAACTTATTTTTCATTTTACACTTTTGAAAACAAGAAAAATGGTCAAAACGTATTTGATTACTTGTGTTTTTAAAATCTATTTTAGAAAATAGAAAATAAGTTTACATACAAAATACAAAATGTCAATAAATCATTTTGAGCGTTTTCAATTCAAAACAAAAAAAATTTCAAAACAAGAAAAACATAACATTTATTATTTTCCTGCTTTGGGATTTTTAAAACATAAAATACAAAAAACAAAAAACAAGAAATATAAAATAAAAAAACAAACCCAATGGAGCCCTAAATTATTAAAAAACCAACCCAACAAAGTGCACTAAACTATCTTTACGCTCACCCTTGCTTTCAATTCCATCTTCCACGTGAATTATATAAATAGATAAATTAAATAAAACAAATAAATTAGATTCTTTTGGCATCAACTGATATGTTTCAAACACAACTTTCTGACGAAAAGAAAAACATATAAATATATATATATAATGGCTTAATTAGCAAATAGATATGGTTGCCAAACAGACGGATAACAAATTCTCCACGAACTAGAAACCTCTATGCTAATTCATCGATTCTCCCTAATGTTGAAGATTGTTAAGAAATGAGCCAATAATATAAATCTTAACAAGAATTAAACTCCTAACCACTAACCATCTTGGTAAGACAAGAACTTCATTTCAAGCTTGAAAATATATAAGCTGATACAAAGCCATCCATTTTCAAAATATAAGGAAGGCAATGTCTACAATACATCAATATCCTTTCCAAATTTTTCCAAATTGAAAAAAAAAAAAAAAATGAGAAACAAAATCTTCAAAAAAGTGTTGCTAGACAATTCACAATTGATTAGAACTCATATCATATCAGTTGTACTCATTACATGTCACAATTGACTATAACTCGTACCATATCAATTGTACACATTACGCGGTGGTCGTGAAAAAGTAATAAGAATTAGCAATGACGCTGGTGGAGCTTACATCTAATATGCAAGAACTGCATCAATATGAGCAATTGATGTAGAAGAAAGACGAACATCACCCCCTCCAAAATCTAGCTTGGCTCGAAAACTATTTGCATCTGACATTCGCCTCACAAAACGAGTAAAATTGACCCAGTTGTGATATTGAAACAAGTTTTTGTCCATTCTTGTAAAGTTGAATGAGAAGGATGGTATTTCTAGACCATCTGAGTAGAACTTTGACATCTTTAGAACTTGCTCAAATGATTCATCATCCAAACTAGCCGCAGAATTTTCACCTTCCAGGGGAATGTCACAAATCCTTGCAGCTAGTAGAAGTTGTCTAAGAAAACCTTCTGGACTACTGAAAGGATTCATCTGCTGCTCAACTGCATCTCGCATTTCAAAACTGGTACAGCACAAAGTAAATCCGTACCTACCAAACATGCGAGCAATGGGAAGGTATCCATCTCGGATAGAAGTATTGTAATAGCCAGCAGTTAATTCCGATGCATGGGACTGCGTGCCATAGTGCCAGTGAATTGCTGCCACTTTTGCTGATTTATTAACTTTGGAACCCCGAAAAAGGGTATCTGCTTCTAAGCATATCCTCTCCCCATGCTGAAGCAGCATCCCCGAGTACCATTGAAGAAAAAATTCACCATACGTTGTGTTCCATGAACCATCAGCCCTGAAAAACTCAGTATTTTCAGGATCATGCATCAAGTTGCTGGCACCAATAGGGCCACCATTTGCCCACTGTCGCATTCCAACCTCTCGGGCGCAAGCATTCAAAGATGCAAGCATATACTGACAAGTACAAAAAAAAAAAATCTAATTAATATGGAGATAAGGATTGGCAAACATGTCCAAGAAGAAAAATCAAAAGGGACAGCAAAAATGACAGCATAACCTCCTCACAAGCTTGAAGGGATTTGGTGGCTATTGAAAAAGTTAAGAATCATCTACCTACCTACCTTATCATAACACTGAAATTCTCCAAGCTCACGAATGCGCCAAGCCCATGTTAGCTTTTGTGAAGGGCATGAAGGGTATCGTAGTTCACCAGCAGGACCCATTCCAACTTGAATCCCCTGCAAGTAAACAACAAGACCATGAAGACCTGATTTCAACACCAACCAAAAGCACAATACCGATCATCTTACTGTTATGATGCTGCCGAGAAAATGTCTGAACGTATCTCTAAAGTTCCTCATAAAATCAGCATATGCTTGGATTGGTGAGCGTCCACGCAGGACAGGAAGAATGTCACATCCTAGGGATATGTATTCCATATTTCTCCTTCCGAACCTGTCAGAATATGCTAAATCTGGATCTTTATCAATTTCATCCAGCACCCATTGAGGAAGAGGAATCCTTTAGCACAAAACAGAAAGTTTTCAGACCCAGTAACACATGAACAGAAAAGTTTGACAAGGAAAGGTAAATGAAATGCTATAAAGAGTTCAAATTGAATGCAGAATCATTCCTTAGACTAATACAATACCAAATGTTACTGATTTAAAGAAAATCTTGGACCTCAGATCAGTTTCAACTACATCATGGTACAATTTGATTACCTATTATATCGACCTGACCCTTGATAGTGTAAAAACCAAAATGTTTTGCTCTTTTCTTAGTGTTCTCTTTCTTGAGTCCAAAGCCTACTAAAATATACAGACCTAAGGACTTAATCTTGGCCTGACTGGAAGGGCCTGTCTTTGCATAGAATGAGCCAATGACACACTTTATTTGATCCTTGATGAGCCTGGGGCTATGTTGGAGAGCTAGGTGAGCCTTTAAAAACTATGACCCTAGCACACCTACATAATTGTGATTTGCAAGAGCAAGGCAAACCAAGGACGCCTATTTTTAGAGCTTGGAACAGCAGCTCAGAAAGGAGGGAGGCCAATTCATTGCTTGTAATGATGAAAGCTACAAGTATACCCCACTTGTAAAAACCTCCCGAAATCTCAGTAATTACTTTTTCGTACTTTTAACTACTCCCCTTCCCCCCACCCCCAAAGGAAAAAAAATAAAAAACACACACGAACATGTGCAATAGAGTTCTGATTTCACCTATCATGAAGGAAAATTATTAGATATACAAAAGTAACCATAACTTGAAAGCATGCTAATGAAGAAGAAATTTCAAATGCTGAAGAACTGCCAGAAGTGAATTGTTAATTAAACTAATCAAAACTTCCTCAATAAGAACTGTCCACGATTGCAAGTTCCACATGGTTATATTTGATAAGAAATCCAAGGAGGCAACTACTATAAGAGAATCAAATAGATGAATGTCAAAAAGAGGAAATTTCAAGAAAGCAAAGCAACGACAACAACAACCTAAGTTGAAGGAGAATTTCAACAGGATGAATCACCCCTATGACTGTAATCATCTTTACGTTCAAGATATGGACACTTCAAAAGAAAAACTTGAGAAATAAGTGACTTAAATTTGTAGATAAAATCCCAATCCCTCTATGGATTGCATGCCTAAAGTATTTGATTGAATAATTACGTTCAATAACCAATCTATGATATCATCATGTGTGCTCTATCAATTTACTCGCAGGAAAATTCCTAATTAGATGGAAAAAATAAAGCCTTCCATATTCCAGAGATATCCATCAAAACTTAATCTATGATACCCATCCACCCCCACCACCCCACCCCCCATATATATATATTGTACTAACTGTAATCTACAAAAAAAATGGTGGTCTTGGAGCTATAGTAAGCTTGTTCTAGTGTGACCTAAGGTCATGGGTTTGAATCTTGAAGCAAAATTCAATTTCCTGGAAGATAAATCCCAAAATTTACATGTAATAATTCTTGAAGAGCTGTTACTATCTATGTGATGTAGTATGTAAGAGTCAATTTTAAACTTTCCAATCTACATTATACAATATAATTTTCCCAATTTTAAAACAAATGTACTTCTGTTCAAATTATCAGCTATCAAATTCAATCAGTGGAAGCAACAGCCTCAGCATCTGAAACTTCAATATCTTCTCATAAGGAAGTAGCTGTTAGACCTACAGAAACCCCTGAAGCACAACCAAGATCAAGCAAGACAAATTCAAGCTCGAATAAAGGAAATCTAAGCTTAGGCTCTGCAATGTCAAGCTCAGAACAGAACATGGCAGTTGGGAAGTCTAAGTTAGTCAAACTTGGTGAGACATTTTTTATACAAGTTGTCTAGTTAGTTAGAGATGCCAGCTTTACAAATTAGATAAGAGGAGTAGTTAGACAATTGGATAGCTGGATCAAGATGTTCATTATATAAATAGGAGATCAACACATCTTACATTTACATTTTTCTTTCTTCCCATTTCAGTCTCTCTTGCAGAGCAATCAATGAAGAAATTTTCCTTTCGATTCTTCATTTTTCTCTCTCAATTTTTTCTTGTTCTGTTTTGATTGTTCTGTTTCTTCTTCAATTTATTCTTCTTTCTGCTCATCTCTCTAGTAAATTCAACAAACTCTGAACAAGGTCAACTAGCCACATGCGGCAGCAGCAAAATAAATAAACATAAATCAGTGTATATGTCTGCACAGATGGATATATGAACATTGCATTTGAGCAAACATTCAACCTATAATCTAGCAAGCTGAAGCAAAACATTTCACAACCATCAATGGTGGTAAACTTCTATTTTCTTGGGATCGGGATATAATATTGAAGTCCTCAGAAATATAAAATAACAAAATGAGGTTCAAAATCTAACCAGGAAGGATCGCCAGGCCCTGTACCGCACTGATGAAATGCCATGACAGCGCGAACCTTCAACCCGCACCGCCGCGCCAGCAAGACGATGTCCGCATAGCCCTGCCAATTGTAAACACCAGGAGCGTCCTTCTCCACAAGCCCCCACCAGACCTCCATTACCACGCCCTCTACCCCCGCTGCCGCAAGAGCCCGGAACGACTGCGCCATGGCCTTCCGCCTCCGAATCTGCCCAGAGGCGTTCACAGCGTTGGCCGGGAGAGCCACGAACACCGGCGACCCCTTCCGGGGGGGGTGAGCGAGGGAGACCCCATGCTCGAGCTCGTACTGGAGATCACCATTATCGGGGGACACAAAACCATTGGAGGGAGTGGAAGAGTTGAGACGAGCGGTAATCGTCAGCCGCCGCAAAGGAGGGCGAGTCCGGTGAGACGGGAGGTTAGAAAACCGGACCAACCGAGTCGACTCGGTGCGGTTACAGCAGAAGGAAGCGGAGAAGCTGGGGGCAGAGGGCGAAGCGATCGCCATTATTCAATGATTTTTAGGGTTAGGGATTCAATTCAGAGAGCGTGATTGAGGAATTTTAGTTGGGAAACAAAATTTGCAGGGACTGAACTGTGATGTGAAGAGAGGCGAGTTCCTGCGTGCAAGTCCAGGTCACATTTCTCATGTGCAAATGGATTTTTACAGTGAAAACTTTTTGGGCGGAAAGTTGTGGACCCCACTTCTAATTGGGCGGCCCAGATTGGTTGATGGAATTAAAAGCAAAAGCCAATGGTGTTCGGACAATCTGATTTATTTTATTTTTTATTTTTTTTTTTTGGGGGGCTGCGTCGGCACCTTGAAGGGATGGATCAACTTGTCGGACTGCGTCATAATATTATTAAAATTTATTTGATTTAGTGCTGCTTGGATCTCTAATTAATTTTAAAAAATTTAAAAAATTTTAATTTTTTAAACTCTAAAACTTTTTATTCTTTTAAAAAAATTTTATCAAAATTTATTAAAAAAATTATTATTATTATGCCTTCCAATGAATTTTGATAAATTTTTAAAAAAATTAACTAACATTTATATTAAAAAATTTCACAAAACTCTAAAAACTTTCAACATTCTCTATTAATATTTTATCACGAGTCACTTTATATAATTTTTAATAATTTTATATTAAATTAAATACAAATATCTAATCATTATTTCAAAACAACTTTTTACATTCTAAATTTCAAAAAATTTCACTTCTATTTTTTCTTTTTAATTTTTTTCATACTCCAAACCACATCTAATTTTTACAAATTTATTATGCATTATACACACACATATATGATAATTCATCATAATATTATTAAAACTTATTTAATTAATTTTTATAAATGTAATGTACATTAAATATATAGGTTAATTACTAACCAATGAAATATATTATTTTTATTATCATTCAATAATAAGATTTGATTTTTTTAATAAAATAAAATTAGAGAATGTAATTTTTTAAATTATTTTTAAAACAATTATAGAATAAAGTAACTAATTATCTAGTTTATCTAATATAATAAATTAAATTATCTAATTTATAAAATGCATTACTTATCTAGTTAATCTAACACAATAAATTAATTTAGGCGTACATTTTTTTTCTTTTCTCTTTAAATAAAAATTAATACTTTAAGAGAATAGAATAGAGATGGCAATAGGTTGTAGCAAGATTAGGTATTGTCTTTATCGTTCTTGGTCCTATCAAGTAAAAGAAATTAGTGGATTAGGTGACTACTCAACTTGCAATTTTAATTGATTACCATCTCTAAATAATCTAGTACTCATCTTTGTAGTTATAAAATATGACGTGTAAGAAAAAAGAGTTAATGCTTTGACCCATATGCCAACTTTCCTGGGAAATCTTAAACTTGTGGACGGGAGAGATGTTCAGTAATATAAATTTTGAACAAAAAGAGGATCCAGTGAAAAGTGGAGGGGTCTACTAATAACTATTTTCTAAATTGAATTTACTTAATAATTTTTGCAAGCACAATTTCTTAATATACCATTTTTTTTTTTTTTTCGGTTGTAACTAATTACGTATACATGCATGATACAGATAACAGATGCTGAAGAAGTGTAGTTCATGGTAAGAACACCCCACCTAATGTGCAAAGCACAACTCTTTCCTGTAAGTACAAGAAGCAGAGAACATCTTCCAAAATTGTCGATTCCAAATCTTTTGAGGCAAGGAAATATGTACAAATATATAATTGAACTTCTGGACTTCCAGTCTGACAGTCTTATAATTTATAAAGCACATTAAGATATCCTGACCAAAATCACTGATCTATCGATACTCTTTCTGACCCTTTAATTAGTTTTTTGAGATCAATGTTCACAAAATATGATCTTTGCCAAGTGTACCGTTCACCCTGCAACAACTATTACTTTTCATTTTCATTTTTTATTTATGGGAAATAAGTAACAAATACTATTACTCATTATATGATACAGATACAGTACCTAAACTAATTTTAAGGGTTACTTTGTATAAATTTACATGGCACAATAGTAGATTACTTCTAAGATACGTTGGGATAAATACTATTAGCAAGTAATTAGCTGTAAATATTTGATTACTATATTTAGCATCCTAGAATTAAGCATGGAATCATTCAGAATTATTCTTATTAATTTCTATTGATTTGTATCCTATTATAGTTTCCTTGATTTTAGCATCTTCTTGTATATAAGAACGTCATTCGGTTGTAATGAATATATAAAAACAGCTCTCATTTACATTTTGACATGGTATCAGAGCGGTTCAAATCCTGAAAATTTTCTTTTATCATGGCCGAAGAAAAGTCTTCGACCAGCAACAACAGCCAGCCAACTAGCACCCAATATAACCTTGATTCCTCGTCACCATATACTCTTCATGCCTCTGATAACCCAGGGACAGCCTTAGTGACCTGTCTCCTAAAGGAAGAAAATTATCCCACATGGCGTCATGCCATGACAAATGCGTTACAAGCCAAAACCAAATTTGGTTTTGTAGACGGATCCATCACTCGTCCATCACCTGGTTCGAAGGAAGAGTCGGCATGGACCAAATGCAATTCAATGGTCCTCTCTTGGATCTTCAATTCTCTACATCCTACGCTGCACGACAGTGTGGCATTTTTTATGACAGCAGAAGAATTGTGGAAGGATTTGGAGGAACGGTTTTCACAAGGTAATGCTCCTCGCATTCATCAATTGAAAACTGAGATGATGAATACCTTGCAACAAGGTATGAGTGTTTCAGCCTATTACACCAAGTTAAAGGGCATTTGGGATGAACTCAGCACTTATTCACAGATCCCATCATGTACTTGCGGCTCAGCAAAGGCACTGGTCGCAGAGAGAGAAAAAGAAAAAGTACACCAATTTTTAATGGGTTTGAATGAAAAATACAAGACAGTTCGTTCCCAAATCCTGAATACAGATCCCTTGCCACCCTTATCACGTGCTTATGCACAGATAGCTCAAGAGGAGCGGCAATAGTTAATAGTGGAGTCACGATTGCCATCCGTTGAAGCGGCTGCCTTTTTCACAACGCGTTCAAATAGACCTAATGGCAACCGCAAGTTTACAGGTAATCAAGACCTATCCAAACTATTTTGCGATCACTGCAAAAAGACAAGACACACCAAAGAAACCTGCTTTGAGCTACATGGCTATCCAAAATGGTGGGACAAAGGGAAGAAATCATCAAAACCAAAAATAGCCAACAATACGCAGCATATGGCGAAAACTGATGGTGACAATACTGTTCTAATTGCTGGTTTGACAAATGAGCAATATGCTCAACTTATATCCATGCTCAATCTTGAAAAGAGTCACGCTTCCATAGCCAACTTTGCGGGTAAGGCAGATTCTTTACCTAGTGATGAAGATGAGTGGATCTTGGATTCAGGTGCCTCTGACCATATGACTCCTCATGAAAAATTTATCCCTTCACACACAAATATTCCTTATTTCATGCCCATTAAAATTCCAGATGGGTCGTTTGTGCCAGCAAAGTCACGTGGAGAAGTTCCTCTCACCCCTCTCATTGCTTTAAAAAATGTTCTTTACATACCATCATTTTCCTGCAATCTCATTTCTATTAGCAAATTAACTAAAACCTTGAATTGTGTCGCTCATTTCTTCCCTTCATTTTGTGTCTTACAGGACCTACCCACGAGGAAGCTGATTGGAATGGGTGAATTGCGAGATGGTCTTTATTATTTTCGGGCAATTAAAATTCATGCTACGGCAACCAGTGTCACCTCTGATTCAAATATTCTTTTATGGCATCAACGCCTTGGACATTTGTCTTTTGCTAGACTCTTTCTTCTTAAAGATTTAGGTCCTTTTTCATTGAAGTCTTTTAATAAGTGTTATGATTCTTGTCATCGAGCCAAACAAGCTCGACCTTCTTTTCCTATCAGTACTATCAAAACATCTGAACCTTTTGAGTTAATTCATTGCGATGTATGGGGACCATATCGAACTGCATCATTATCCGGAGCTCATTATTTTTTAAGTATTGTTGATGATTACACCAGAGCTACTTGGGTTTATTTGATGCAAAATAAATCTGAAGTTTATACTTGGTTGATCTCTTTTATGGCAATGACAACTCGTCAATTTGGGAAAACAGTAAAAACAATACGCAGTGACAATGGGACTGAATTCACAAAGCATAACCTTCAATTATATTGTTAGCAACATGGAATTTTAACTCGATTCTCTTGTGTTTCCACGCCCCAACAGAATGGAGTCGTAGAACGTAAGCATAGACATATTCTTGAAGTTGCCAGAGCCTTGCGGTTTCAAGCCAATTTACCCATCAAGTTTTGGGGAGAATGTGTTTTAACAGCTACGTTTCTGATTAACTATACTCCTACACCTCTTTTGCAAGGACAAAGTCCATATGAACTTCTGTTTTCCCGCAAGCCCAACTATTCCCATCTTCGAGTGTTTGGATGCCTATGTTATGCATCCGTCTTGCCTCGATCCAAGGATAAATTTTCTAAACGTGCCACAGCATGCCTATTTATTGGATTTCCTCATGGTCACAAAGGGTACAAGGTCTATGATTTACATACACATAAAGTTTTTATCTCTAGAGATGTTGTGTTCTATGAGGACGTTTTCCCTTTCTGTAGCAAAAATTTATCCCTACATCAGCCTTCTTCTATATCCACCAATGTTCCCATTCCTTTACCTATCCCTGATCATGAGCCCATGACTATTCCAAGCAATACCAACACTAGCCCTGAAACTCCATCATCTCAAAACACAGATAATGCAATTCCCACCACTCTTGACACACTTGACTCACCTATAGACATGCCTACCTCTTCCACTCCAGCATCACCACCACTACCACGCCCATCACGCACTATAAAATTGCCATCTCGCTTCCATGACTTTCATGTTGAGTTGCCCAGCTCACAACCATCTCGTTTCACCTCTTCCAACCATGCATCCTCAGGTACGTCTCATCCATTATCCAACTTTCTTTCATATTCACATTTTACTCCCTCACATACTAGCTTTCTAGCGGCCATCACTCAACACGATGAGCCAAAATCTTATACGCAGGCCATTAAACATGCTCATTGGCGAAAAGCAATGCAACACGAATTAAAGGCACTTGAACAAAACCATACATGGACTTTGGAACCATTACCACCTGGAAAGAAACGCATTGGTTCCAAATGGGTTTACAAGATCAAATATCATTCTGATAGGACAATTGAGCGATATAAAGCTCGTTTGGTGGCCAAAGGCTACACGCAAGTTGAAGGACTTGACTACACTGAGACTTTTGCTCCCGTAGCAAAACTCACCACCGTACGAACATTATTGGCTGTTGCTGCTGCCAAATCATGGGAATTACACCAACTTGATGTTCATAATGCTGTCTTGCATGGGGACCTTGATGAAGTAGTATACTTGACACCACCCCCTGGATATTTGTCCTCCAATGACAATCGTGTATGTCGTCTTCGTAAATCTCTCTATGGGTTGAAGCAGGCATCTCGCCAATGGTTTGATAAATTTTCTACTGCCATTCTTCAATTTGGGTTCACTCAATCAAAGGCGGATACTTCTCTTTTTATCCATCGCAAAGGTACCTCGTTCACTGCCTTGCTTGTATATGTGGACGATGTTATTATTGCTAGCAACAACACCGTGCACACTCAAGCCCTTAAAGATTATTTAAATGCTTGGTTCCACATCAAAGACCTTGGTCCTCTCAAATATTTTCTTGGTTTAGAGGTGACTCGTACTCCTGATGGCATCGTTTTATCTCAACGCAAATATGTGTTAGATATTTTGCAAGAGGCAGGTCTCCTTGGTAGCAAACCTTTATCTTTTCCTATGGAACAGAATCACAAACTGGCCTTGGATGATAGTGCTATTCTTGATAATCCTGGTGCTTATCGACGTCTTGTTGGGCGCTTAATCTACTTGACAATCACTAGACCTGAAATCTGTTACTCGGTCCATATTCTTTCTCAGTTCATGCATCAGCCCCGTCATGGCCATTGGGCAGCAGCTCTTCGCGTTTTGCGATACCTTAAATCTGCTCCTGGTCAAGGTATTTTTCTATCGTCCAAGACTGATCTTCAGCTTCATGCTTACTGTGACTCCGATTGGGCTGGCTGTCCCGTTACTCGTCGCTCACTTACTGGTTACTTTATTCTTTTAGGTAGCTCCCCAGTCTCTTGGAAAACAAAGAAACAAACTACTGTCTCTCGCTCATCAGCTGAAGCTGAATATCGCTCCATGGCCGCCTCTGCTTGTGAACTCATTTGGCTTCGCACCTTACTTCATGATTTGACAGTTCCCATTACTTCACCTGCTCAATTATCTTGTGACAACCGTGCTGCCATTCATATTGCTGCTAATCCTGTGCATCATGAGTGTACAAAGCATATCGAAATCGATTGTCACTTTATTCAGGACTGCATCAAATCCGGCTCCATTACCACCTCACACATTCCTTCTAATCTTCAACTAGCTGATATCTTCACGAAAGCCCTCGGCTCTCATCAGTTTTCATTTCTTGTTGGCAAGTTTGGCATTCGTGACCTCCATGCTCCAACTTGAGGGGGCATATTAGCAAGTAATTAGCTGTAAATATTTGATTACTATATTTAGCATCCTAGAATTAAGCATGGAATCATTCATAATTATTCTTATTAATTTCTATTGATTTGTATCCTATTATAGTTTCCTTGATTTTAGCATCTTCTTGTATATAAGAACGTCATTCGGTTGTAATGAATATATATAAAAGCAGTTCTTATTTACATTTTGACAGTCTTCATCTTATTATTTAATTAAAAAACAAAGCATTGAAATTATAATGAAATTCACGTTTATATATATGATCAATAAGTGTCTAGATTTTTGAAAATTATCTTACACATGTTGGGAACATCAATATGGGATAGAGTATCCAACGATTGTTAGTATCCAACAAACAATATGAAACGAATACAAAACCTTTGTAAAAGTGTAAAATAATTAAATATTATTTTTCTGGTAAATAAAGATAATATTTAGTCGTTAATGCATTTATGGATGAACAAATGTTTGCTAGCACTTAAATCAAACTTGTTTCCTCATTTATTGTGGAGAACAAACTTCGTTTAATTTTTACTTTTAGTTAGCAATATTTGATTCTAATATATTTTTCCTTGATTGATTTAGGTCACCAACAACTATTTCCATTCCAAAGTCATCTGTCAGTATCTCTTGTATTCCATCACAAAGCAAAACTCGAGCGAGATTAACTTTGAAGTTAGTATTTTTTTCTTCCTTAGCTTGTTTATATTTTTATAGTTTTTTAGTTGGATCATGTGGTGGATGCTAAGTAGCACGGGCATCGACACATGTTAACGGAGACATTTTGGGCACACAACATGTAAATTTTCAAAAAATACAAAGTACGACTAGGTAGGGACACACAAAACACATTCTTATGTCGTATGTATAAATATTTTATTAAAATATAATAAAAAATGCAAGAAAATACTAATTAGAATTAAAATACCAAACCATGTACTCTATATCTTGTTCGTAATATCTTTCACTTAACAACTAAATTCTATTAAAATAAAAATAAATAAATCAACAATTTTTTTTTTCAAAAAAATGTTTTTCTATCATAAAATGAATCCATAACATGAAAATGTGAGTACAATTTGTCAACCATCCCTAATTCAATTCCGAAAATAAAAAATAAAGTAACTCTTCAAGGGTGCTTAAGGAGGAAATAAGGAAACTTCACAATAAATATTTTATACTATCATTGAAAGGTTTAGAGGCAAATTAGAAAATAGAAAATTGGTTGAGTATCCTAAGCATGTTCCCCATGTATCTCCATCGTGTCTCTAGAGTATTTGAAGCAAAATAAAGTTTGCAAAAATAGGGATGTGCACGTGACTGAGGCATGTCTATTACTCATCAGTCATGTGTTCGTGTTAAAAGAGCGCCCGACATTTGTACCCTAGTCTCCAGAAGTGTCGGTGCTTCGTAGGGTGGATGCATTTTCATCAGCATTATGGTGATTTTGTTTAAACTGTCTGATCTAATGCACAAAATTCTTTGTTCTCTTTTTCTCAAGAAATATACAGTTGCACAAGTTGGTGTTTCACAATGATGTGTTGTGTGATGGAGATTTTCTAGCTTATTGTGATCGCATTGCTGACGAATTGCAGGTTAGGACCTATTTCTGTTGCTTTTATAAAGCTCAAATATGTTAACCAGTTAAGCTCATCATTGTGCAGGTAATCTTACGAGGCTATAAGAAAGGTGATAGGATATGGTGCTGGTGCTGCCTCAGGGAGGTACTTTCGTTTTAGCTCAAATACATCTTTGTCGATTACTCTCATTGTTGTATTTAATTATTTATTATTATTATATACATATGAGCAGGTCAGCGCTTCACAATTTGAAGCACACGCAGGTTGCGCTTCTCGTCGCAAGCCGTGAGTGTTCCTTTGAAAGTTTTTTGGGAGTTTTAATCAACATGTGGGCTTTATAACCATCTATGAAATATAAATATAGATATAGATATAAATGCAGGCGTGAAGCCCCCGGGGCATAGGTCGGATGGCAAGGACTGGGAGGGGGGGAGACCCCCTGCCCAGCCACACGGGTTCGAATCGCACAAGCGACCGCCTGTTGCACAGTTGGT
>JAVXUM010000020.1:913083-926513 GCA_035590655.1 Pouteria glomerata | reverse complement strand
ATTAAAACTCATTTTAATTACTTCATTTTCTCAAAAATAATACAAAAATATATCAAAATAAAATACGGGGTGTTACATTATTTATTTATTTTTTTAACACTCCAAACACTCCCGTAATGTGTTTGATTTGTCCTATTTTAACCAAAATTATGAGAAAAAAATATTCAGCAACATATCTAAAAAATTTTGGTTAAAACTGCATTAATCCACCCACTGCACAATAATTACACAAAAAAAAGTTTGAAGTTCTAAAAAAATTTTAAAAAAATAAAAAATTAACTTTAAAGTATTATAAAAATGACATATGACAAAATTTAATTTAAAAAAATTAAATATTTTTATAATATTTTAAAATTTTTTTAAAAAAATTAGAACTTTAAACAAAGCCAAAAATGAGATATCCGAAACATCCTAACTCAAACTTGCACATAGGCTGAGCTTAACTAATGAAATTGTTAATATGATCAAAGGCTTAAAGCATCGATGATCAAATAAAAATATATGACAAAGACAACTGATACAATGTTTTAAAAATCTGCTTCTTCAGCAGCATTTTAGAAAGCCCTTGATGTAGCATCGTAAAATGCTCCTTTTATTGGGTCAAGGAAATTGCCTAAACTAATTAAGGCTTTGTTTAGTGTACTAAATTTTATCAAAAATTTTTAAAAATTTTAAAAATAAATTAATTTTTTATCTTATTACACAAATTATAAAATTATAATTTTTGTCAATTTTTATTAATTCTTTATCACTACAAACGCAGTCTACGATACTCAAATTTCTATCTACGTTACATCCAAAATCTATTCTTCTTAAATCTAAAACAAGAAAACCTTTAAGCCTACTTTAACACTAGAAATAAAAATAAAATAGAATAAAATAATAATAATAATAGAATGAGAATGAGATTATTAGAATGCCTATTCCATTTCATTTATTGTTAATATGAAAATCATTGAAGCAGGATTAATTCAATTACATATTTTAAATATTATATAAAAAAATAAAATGTTAAAGTAATTATTTAAACACTAAAATAATTTTTTCTTTCATATTTTTAATAATTATGAAACTTTTTTATTTTTTACTTAATTAAATAAAAAATAATTTTTTCTTTCATTTTTTTTTATAAACTTTTGAATTTTCTTTGTTGTTTTAATATTTATTTATTTGTTATAAATATTTTATAAAAATAAATTTTTTATTAAAATGAAAAAGGGCAATAGGCAATGGCGTAACGGGTACTGGTTCCTTCAAAGGAGGAACTAAAATGGAAAATGTAATGGAATATTTCTATTATGAATAAATCTACCTAATTTTTAAAGCAAAGTACGAAAATGACTAACATTTTCACCCGATTCGTTTGTAGGCCATGATCCCGTAGTAGCAGAATCATATACCATTCCACCAAACGCAATGATCATACATACATAGAGAGAGAGAGAGAGAGAGAGAGATGTTCTTCTAGATTTATAATTTTTTTTTTTGGTAAGTATCTAGATTTATAAATTTGGTTGGATGCTTGTGCCGTATTCATACAAACAGAAAATAAGAAGCTAGTTCGAAGATCTAGTGCCGGCTTCCTCCTGCAGCTAGTCCTGCTCTTCATCTTAATCAATTATATTCATATATATATATATATGTAAAGAGGTAAGTATGTATGCAAATTCGTACCCAGTCTCTTCATTGATCTTCCAAAAATGGCGAACTTTCAATCCATAAATCCCAAATATTTCTCACTTGTCTTCTCATTCTTATCATTCAGAGTCACAGCCATGTCTATTTCAGCATCATCAACGTGCAAGCCATCGGATTCGGGCCCTGTAGTGCCCACAACCTCGTTGGTCAATTTCCTTGAACGCCTCCAAGAGACTGCTCTCATCACCTTCGGAGATAAGGGCTTCGACCCAAAACTCTACGTGGATTTTTCTCTGAAATTCAATCTTTCGACGACCCAAGATGCGTTCGACAAGCTTCCGAGGACCCATAATGGGTCGGTGTCGGCTAAGGATTTGAATGGGTTTGTTCAGACCTACCTGAACGGCGCCGGTGAGGATTTGGTGTACGCTGAGCCGAAGGACTTTGTGCCGGAGCCGGAGGGGTTCTTGCCCAAGGTTGAGAACGCCGAGGTGAGATCCTGGGCATTGGAGGTGCATTCGCTTTGGAAGAATTTGAGCCGGAGAGTCGCCGACCAGGTGTTGGACCGGCCGGAATTCCATTCTTTGCTTCCCTTGTCTAAACCGGTTATGATACCAGGGTCCAGATTTCGAGAGGTTTATTACTGGGATTCTTACTGGGTAATAAGGTAAGTTCTGGTTTCTGTTTGGTTTCCGAGAAAATCGGTGAAGGAAAATAGGGATGAAGCATTGAAAATTCGGATAGTTTGCTTTGAGTAAATTACAAGTTATCTTTTCTTGGTTTGGTGAAAAGTTTGATCAAACGTCGCAAGTTAACTGTAAAGTAATTAGTTGTTTTGACCGCTACTCTTTTTTTTTTTTTTTTTCGTTTTCGGTAAGTAAATTTGGATTAATGGGAATGTAGAATACAAAGTCTCATACCTTTGATATACAAAGACAATAGTATCTATACCGTGTGAGTGTACAAAAATTAGGATCCCCCAATTTTTAGATATGTCTATATTGACATCCTTAGTCTCGATCTGTGAGAATTGAGATACTTTTAGCCTAACCTCATGTTTGATTGTGTTAACAATGCTTTGCGTACTAGAAAGAGTACCCTTGAATGTTCTTGCATTTCTTTCAAGTCATATATGATAAATTATAACTACCCAGGCAAGTTCACGGACAATACTGGCAAATTTTTTTTTTTTAACTAAACCTGCCAATAGCCCAATTCAATTCATCTTTCCCAGTTTTGCCTGACCTTGGTGATGAGGCAGAGTTGACATATAGATGCCCATATTTCATGAGAGAATGAGCAATTGGCACAGATTTTCATCTTCTTGTCCGCATGACACACTTAAAAGTGTTGCCCCAAGAAGCTAGTTTATGCTTAGGAAGCCAAAGTGACTTATGCCAAAGCACCTATGGCTTATGTTCTTTTGTTGCATCTCAGGTCGGGGCTGCTGCATGTTATTTGCTCTTAGACACTGACCAGATAAACTTGTCCATTTTGCGGCAATCTGGCAAAAATTTTATGGGGTTATGAAGAATGATATCATGTAGCTCCCTCGTAGATGGAAAGGGCAAAGATCACTATTTTGTCATCTCATAGATTTAATCCCCTTTTCTTGGAAAAGTATCTCATAGATTTAATTAGGTTAATGAGAATTTTATCATTTTGGACAGTGCAATTTATTATGAATTTGGTAACTTAACGAAATAAATCCAAAAGTGTACATCAAATCTAATCTGGCTGTCTTTATAGCTAGGCTTGGAGACACTTGTATCATAGATTCATGGGGCAGCACATTGCATTATTGTAATGCAACATTGTTGACCTTTTAAAAAAAAAAAAAACAACTTGAAATAGAAATTCAAAAAGAGTTTTTCCTACTGTTTCTCCTGCTTGGATTCTCAATGGTTTACAACTTGGCTTGAACTACGTTGTTTGAATTTCGATGTACTTGTGAACTACGGGTATAGGGTCATATGAGAAATGACCCACAATTTTTTCATACTCTTTTAGTCTTATGTTACATTTGTTTTTAACATTTTGTCATTTCCTCCTCAAGCATCTCTGCTAATAGAGCCAATTATTTTGATGTGCAGGGGCTTGTTAGCAAGCAAAATGTATGAGACTGCAAAAGGGATTGTGACCAATCTCATTTCCCTTGTTGATGAGTTTGGATACGTTCTTAATGGTGCAAGGGCATATTACACTAATAGGAGGTAAGTCCCTCCAAAGAGTTGCTGATTTCTTGAATAGCCTGTAAGAAGGATGGTTTAGGCATACAATTTTCAAATTATGTAGTTCTGTTTTCTTTTCCTATAAGTAATAATTTTTCTTGCCAATGGAAAAAACACATTTTAGCTGGTTGCGATGGCTAATTTTTATATCTTTCTTTTTGGGTAGTTCATCTTATGCAAAATGATGCATCCTTTGTGACGGCGTTTTGTTCTGCTTGGCTTCATTTTTGTGCTTTTGTGGCTAAACTACTGGCTTGCTGGCACTTTGCAGCGAACCGCCACTCCTAAGTTCAATGATATATGATATATACAAGAAGACTGGCGATGTGGACTTTGTTAGAAAGTCTCTCCCTGCCCTTCTAAAAGAACACAACTTCTGGAATTCAGGTTTTGAGAGCTTTTTCTCTCTGGGACATCTGTGTATGATTCTTGATTATCTTAGTTGGGTTGTTTATGGACTTGAAATTACTTCAGGAATACATAGTGTCACAATTCATGATGCTGAAGGATGCAATCACACTTTAAGCCGCTACTATGCAATGTGGAATAAACCAAGGCCAGAATCTTCAACCACTGTATATCTTCTCTCTGGCCCATAATCATAGAGAATGAGTTTTAAATTTAAATTGGTATCATCTGAATTGCATATGAAGAAAACATTTGAGTTTTTAGCTTAAGAAGGATGTAATCCTTCTCTCAGGACAAGGAAACTGCTTCGAAGCTCTCTGACAGTTCTGAGAAACAGCTCCTTTATCGGGAAATCTCTTCAACAGCTGAATCTGGATGGGATTTCAGTTCAAGATGGATGAGGTTGTAATTTTTATTTTCATATTAAGGGCTAGGCTTCAATTATAATTCTCAAAATCCAGTTGTATAAGCATAATTCTCAAACTGGGATTTTGGGGGATACTTTATTGAATAGTAATTGATTTGTTGTTTCATTGCAGGAATTCCTCTGATCTCACAACATTGGCTACAACATCAATTATACCCGTGGATTTAAATTCATTCATACTCAAGGTTTGATTTAGAACTCCTCCATAAAAGCTTTGGTTGAATTCAACAATCTCTGGATATCATATGACATGTACGTTTGCATCTTCGTCCAGATGGAACTTGACATAGCCTTCTTTGCAAATGTTACCGGAGACAGTACCACTGCAGCGCGCTTTATGGAATTTGCTCGACTGAGGAAAGAGGCAATGAACTTTATTTTCTGGAATGCAGAGATGGGACAGTGGCTAGATTACTGGCTCGGCGATGGAACTCCATGCAAGGAGGTGTATTCATGTGAAATTTATGATGGTTTGCCTCGTGAGACAACAAGGTTTATTATGTGTATCATTTTTTGCATTTATGGTTTCAGGATGGTTACACATGGGAGGCCTCAAACCAGAATCGGAATACGTTTGCCTCTAACTTTGTTCCTTTGTGGATCACGCTGTTTAACTCAGGTTTGTGGTGCTTATTAACCATGATGCGGTTCCTTTTACCCCATGCTAAGTTTGTTCAAAACTCTTTATATAGCAGAAGGCTATATTAGCATGGCTAGATTAACCTTTGATTGAACTTATTTTAACTTGAAGCTTGAGCTCCACCGAAGTTCAGCTGTCCTCTCTCAAGCTGAGCCTGTATATTTCTGACAGAGCTCAATCTTGTTTATGTCCTGCTATTCCAGTTAAGGGAGAGAATGGTACTGATGAAAGTCCCTCCTAATGTCCAAAACTAGAACTTGATTGATCAAATCTGACCACTCCCTTCCATATTTCTGTGCTGAGGGGGTGGTAAGTCTGGCCAGGACTTCTCAGTGATGGTGTACCACGTAAAGTTTTCATTCATAGCACTGCTTTTCTACTTCATAATCAACCTCTTGAAGTGCTCAGCTCCAGCTTGCCCATTCTTGAGCTTATTGATGCTCAAGTCTGGTTCATAAATCTGCGCTTCAAGTTCATGATTGAGCTCAGCTTGTTTAGACTTGTGAATGAGCAAAACTGAAACCAGTTACAGACCTCACCTTTTCTATGAAACCTGTACAATCTGGTGACCTCTAAGCAGGTTCAATTCTGGTACTTTCTCGGAACTGAAGAAATAAAAAAGCGGAAAGCACACATTTAGAAAATGTCATCATTTGATATAAGAATGAGATAAAACCTCGTAACTTGCTTTTTCCTGGCTTTAATTTTTTATTATTATTCAGAAGTAATTCAGGCTTTGATGGAGATAACTTTAGTTGCGATAGAACTTATAGTCTCTTATCTTAATGAGATATAATGAGAATGTTTCTATCTTGAATATGGGAAGATGGCACATTGGTGGAGGAAGTTGTGCAGAGTCTTCGAAGTTCAGGACTAGTATGTGCTTTTGGGATCTCAACTTCTTTAACTGATTCAGGACAACAATGGTAAGTAACCCTTTTAAAACGTACCTTGAAAAGATCTCACATTCTGAAAACATAGACAATATATAAAATCAAATTATATATAACACTAATTTCCTTTATGCATGTGACCTGACAGTAAAGTTTTCTGTACAGGGACTTCCCAAATGGCTGGGCACCACTGCAGCACCTGATTGTTGAAGGTTTGGTAAGGTCTGGATCAAAGGAAGCAAGGTCCATGGCAGAAGACATTGCTGTGAAGTGGATCAGAACCAACTATGTTGCTTACAAGAAATCAGGTGCCATGCACGAAAAATATGATGTTGGAAGATGTGGAGAATTTGGAGGTGGTGGCGAATACGTACCCCAGGTAAGGACGATTTCCTTTGCTATAATGGATGGATAATTTTCTGATGCAAGAGAAATAGCTTCTTTTGGCTTGCTTCCCCCAAGTTGAAATCTTACTGGTCTGGTGTGGTGTGATGCAGACTGGCTTTGGCTGGTCGAATGGAGTGGTGTTGGCATTTTTGGAGGAGTTTGGATGGCCTCGAGACCTAAACATAGATTGCCAGTGAGCAAGTTGGAAGACATTCCTTTTTACATGCTGATCTGATAGTAGTTTGCACCTGGAAAAATAGCAACACAAATAGAAACAAAAGAGTTTATATGTTTATATATATATTTATGAACCAGCTCTCTGTGTGGTTGTTGCTTAAGAAAGTGAGGGCTCGGACGCTGTATTCCGATTGCTATTTGCAAGCATAAAGAGGGTCAAGTAATTGAGTTATTCTTTTGCCCGCTGAGAGCTCCAATTTATAACTCACTTCCAGAAGTATAGCTGTACCAAGTTAGCGACTAACTCGTATCTACGACACTCATCAACTAAAATTATTTTTATCAATTTAAATTTAAAACTAGAATTTAGAAGAAAAAAAATCACTCTCCCAAAATTAAATTTTTTCAAATTTTAATAGAATGATGAATATAAATAATGTCACATAAAATTTGATAATAAATTTTTAATTAATTTTATAAAAATAACTCTAATAAAAAATATTCTTGTTAATCATATGCGCTTTATAAAATAAAACAAATATAATAAATGTGATTAATTTAAATTTAAAAGTAGAATTTAAAAAGATAACTATTTATATTTTTTTATAATTTTAAATTTTAAAAATATTAAGAGTTGTTGGTATTAGAAAAAAAACTTAATTATTATTTAAATTTTTTATATTTGTGTTTTAGTTTAATTTTATATTTTTTTTTATTTTTTATTTAATTACTAATGTTATTAAAATATATAAATTTAACAATCATATTAAATTTTTAAATAAGTGAGTTCTTTTTTGGAACTCATGAACAAATGAATTTATTTTCAAAACCTAAAAAAGTTGATACTTTTTCAAAACTTATGGGTTTTTTACATTTATTATTTATTAAAATTATTTGCCATAATTCTAGTACTTTTATAGTTAAACGAAAAAGTGATATTGTTATGTTTTAGCGATGTAAGACAAAAAAACAAAAATTTTATGAATATAAAAAATTTCAACTATTCGTTGAAAAATAAAACTCAATATCAGTTATTAGATCTTAGTTTGTAATAAGGACATTTTCAGAGATTGTCTTGTTTTATTATATAGATGGATGATTGCTACTAATGTCTTATCTAAGGAACGTTTGAAGGTATAATTTTTTGCAATTTTTAGTTATTTTTAGTCAAAAGTTATTAGTTGTAATTTTTTATGTACTTGATAAAGTAAGTTATAATTTTTAGCTGTTTTTTTATAACTTTTAAGTGTTTGGTAAAATTTTAGATAATTTTTAGTAATTTTTTAGTATTTAGTAAAATTTTTAGCAATTTTTAATAATTTTTGTGTGTTTGGTAAATAACAAATTACTGTAACAAATCAAAAAAATGACAAAAATTGATATTTTACTTAACACTAATTTTATAACTTTTAATAATTTTTTGCACTTTATTGTGCTACCAAATGGGGCCATAATAATTAAAATTAACATAATTTTTGTTAATCAATCATTATCAAAACCACTAATGATGAGAATGTATGTATTTCAATAAATGGAACTCTTATAGATACTATTAAGAAAATGAGGAATGAAACGAATATATGGGAATAATAATAATTTTACTTTAATAAATAATATTGTATAACATATATCTAAACAAATATTGAATATTTTGAATATATTAAATTAAAATAATTACTAAAATTAAGATAATTTTTATTGATTAATCACCATCTTTTAAACAAATAAATACTAAACATTTAAAATAAAAAATAAAGTTAATTAACACAATAGTTAGAATTCAAACAAGTTTTAGAAAATGATGTTGCAAAACAAGACTAGGATTGTAACTCTATAATTAATACAATTCATTTATTTTGTTTTTTTTCTTTTTATTTTCTGCTGTTTACTTTTTTTAATTTGTTTTATTTGATTTTGTTTTTCTCTTTGCTATTGTATAATTGTTTTTCTCAAGTTAATGTAATATTTGGATATATGTATATCTCAATTTTGTTTTGTTGTAAATTTTAATTCCAAACGGGTCTTAATTTTGTTAAAATATTTTTCAACAAGTTTTTAAGGAAATTAATCGGATCAGATGTCTTCGTGTAACTGTCCACTTACGTCCCTACTCAACATACGGATTGGGCTTTTGTTTTGGGCCTGATAGAGACTGCGAGTTCAGACGGTTCGAGCATTTCGGCTGCGCACAGCGAAAATTTCCCTTCCTTCACCTCACTGCCCATGCTTTAAACCCTACGGTCCACCTCCGGCTAAAATCCAGCACACAGTGCCCGGACCAGCGTGCTAACGCCGTCGATTACTCCATAGATAGAACCGAAATGGCATCTTTAATATCGGAAACAGTCCCCAAATTCACCGCCGAAACCCTTCGCGCCGCTGCCAAACAATCGGAACGATGCCACATAGTCCCCGTCCGTCTGCGACGAGCCATCAAAAGATACCTCCGAGGTTCTGTAGCCCACTCGCTAGCTCTCTATATGGAATACGTATATTTTATTTTTTTTCTCTTCTCTATTTTCTTGAGAAATTGATTTGGTGATGTGGTTTTGAATCTGGATGGTGATTACAGAGCAAGAAGAGACTCACATGAGGAGGAAAGTTTTGAGCTTGTCCCACTCATTCAACGAAATAAAGGATATTAATCTCCACCTCACCGCCTCCACTTCCAATGAGCTCGTCGAAGATCCTCTCAAGTCCCTCGAAAGCTCTAAGCGGTGGAAGATTAAGAGCTCTTATGGTGACATTGGTCTGAAGTACAGAGAAGACCAAACCGTTGCTTATGTCGCTTCTCGTATGCCTGCCGTCTACTCTGCTTGCTATAGAGTTCTCAATGAGGTGAAAATTTGTTTCTTTTTTATGTATAAACGTAGGTCAATGTATATTATTCACTATTTTTGTCTGGTTGAATTTAATTAGACATAACCTTCAATTTTAGGTCCGTCGAAGACTACCTGGGTTTTCTCCAACTAGGGTATTGGATTTTGGTGCTGGCACTGGTTCTGCTTTGTGGTGAGAAGCTAATTTTGTTTTCTATAGAGTGAATATTGATTTTGAATTTTAGTTAGGATTGTTTTTGCTAATTGTGTTTAAGTACTTTATTGGGATTTGGTTCTAAAGGGCAGTACGGGAAGTCTGGCCGCAGTCACTGGAAAAAATTAATTTAATAGAGCCATCCCAGTCTATGCAACGAGCTGGTCAGAGCCTTATAAAGAGTAAGTTGGGTTGCAAAGAAGCCCCCAAATGTTATTTGAGTTTCTTCTAGTTTCCTTGGATTTTGCTTCTTCATTCTTCACTTAACTGTACTGAACTTGTTCAATTTTTGTCATTGTCTATGTGGAGGAAGAGATGCTTGTGTCAAGTAAATTTTTAGTAGTTGCCTCTGCTATGATTATTGTAGGTCTAAAGAATCTGCCACTTATTCAAAGCTACGATAGCATTCAGTCACTAACTAAGAATATCAATAAATCTGACAGAGAGCATGACCTTGTCATTGCTGTAAGTTTTATTCTTCTGTCTCATTACCCTATAGGCCATGAGTTTCTTTTGCTCATGTCCTAGAATAAAACTGAGAGTTAGATGCTTATCCTTGTTATTCTTATCTCAAATAACTGCTCTTGAGAACTATTATTGTGGCCTTGGTTTGTGCCAATTTTGCTGAATCTTTGTTGCTACTGGATGAAGTCGTATGTTCTTGGAGAAATTCCCTCAGTGCAGGACAGAATTACCATTGTGCGCCAACTTTGGGATCTAACACAAGATGTTCTGGTAAGGTTTCAAGCATATGGATAAGTTTCACGCCTTGGTATGTGCATGCTCATGTGATGAAAGTATTCATTATTTTCTTGCATTGTTGATTAATATCATTTCTTCAAAAATTCATAAAATGTCTATACTAGTTAAACTGTTTTGTGGTTAAAATTTGCTGTCTTTTTTTCTTCCTAAGTAAGAATCACTTCATTCTATTATTATTAATCTTTCAAGGGTCATGGGCCTGGTTTTCTCTCCAAGGTGGGTAGTGCCTATAAAAAAAACATGGATAGTAGACACGGCAATATTTAAATGACTTGCCTTGGCCAAGATATATCATTATAATTGATGCGAATCCACTCTATGCACCTGATTGTATGCACCCAATTGGTTCAGCCTAGTTACTCTGGATGAACCTTCCTACCCACCCCCCTTCTCATCTCTGGAAAAAAATAAAATAAAATAAAATAAAAGAAGCAGAAGAAAGGAGAAAAAAATGGTAACCGTATTATAGATTAGTTTACTTGTAAAATTTTTGCTATCATTCAAATAGTTTTTCTAAAATTGGATTTAATTATAAGAAAATTCAAACTTGAATTACCTTTTCGTTTTCTTTTTATAATAATTGCTTATACTATTTCAAGAAGGCTTCAGTAACAACCACAAAATTATCTTTCTATTCATTTCATTGGCCGGGATTTTAATTTCCATGATATGTTTTCTTTTTAAACTTTCTGAAAGTTTAAATGTTGGGCAGGTTCTGGTGGAACCTGGAACACCACATGGATTTAACATTATATCTCAAATGCGGTCTTATATTTTATGGATGGAAAAAAGGGTAAAATTATTTCCTGCTACAATTTTGAGCTTGGATGCGTAATCAAATATTTGATGTGGGTCTATCTGTATCTATAATTATGTCTTTTTTTTTTTTTCCTTGCTGCATGAATAATTTCTTGCAATGACTATTTAGAAGCGTCGCAAACTGGAGTCTGCACTGGATGATACTTCTAAAGATTTGATTGACCTCAAGAGTGGGGCTTTTGTTGTTGCTCCAGTAAGTTTAACAATTTTTTGCTTTTCTTCTTATTCTTCCATTCAAATTATTATGTTATCCACCTGGCTTTTATTTTTATTTTTTAATTGTTGCTCTTGTTGCAGTGTGCTCACGATGGACATTGTCCTTTGGTTAATACTGGAAAATATTGTCATTTTGTTCAGCGTTTGGAGAGGACAACCTCACAGCGGGCTTACAAGGTCGCTCTTTAAACCACATGCCTCTGAAATCTACACTCTCTGTCTGTCTGTAGTTTGATTACATTACGTGGACACAGATGCATTTCCTTTGTTACATATTAATGTCTGCATTTTGTATCTGATTTCTTCCAAAACCTTAATAAATGTGCACACATTGAGCTATCAAGTTGGCTACTATTTTTTTAGCTGTACACTAGAAATCTGTAGAACTATTTTTTGTTTTAATAAGCTTCCTCACCAAGTGAGTGATTGTTTGAAAATTCTTATGCCTAGGGTTTTCTGTGTCCACGAGTACTGAGAACATATCAGACATTCCATGTTTGTAGATGGCAGACCTGTCTAGTAATTAAATTTGTAATTGCATGATCTGTGTATTGAACTGTGCATACCAATAGCAGTCCCATATTGTTATTTGGCTCTTTATGTGCAGCAATCAAGATTAGGAGATGCATTTATATTTTTAATTTGAAGAATTACTCCATTACCTTTTGTTAATTTATTTGATAACTTTTTAAGCACATTTGCTTTAGTTTGGAGAGGCTATTTAGATTTTTAAACAAAGCAATGAATTCAATCCAGTTGATCTTTGTTTTGGTTTATTTATTTCTGACCATTACTAGTCTCACTGGTTAAAACCTTTTTTGAATGTTTGCAACGGGGAATATCATTGTGTCTCACATCTTTTATCCACGATTGTTTTGTAGCGGTCCAAAGGTCAGCCTTTACGTGGTTTTGAAGATGAGAAATTCTGTTTTGTTGCCTTCAGGCGAGGTCAACGACCACGGTAGGTATTCTGAGTAATTTGTTCAAGGATTCCACAAAACAACTCATTAACTTCAATTCTTGGAGGTTTCACTTTTGACAATTCCAAGAAATGCATAAAATTTGGTTGCTGAAAAAAGCCCCAAGGTTGGAAAGGAAAATTTTGTTTCTGATTGGGGGGTGCCGTGGGTGTTTTTTTCTTCTCTCAATTTTTGATTTTTGTTTTCATTTTCACCAAAAAAAAAGAGAAACTTGAAAATGCATTTCGTAACAATTGTTATTGGTTGGTAGTTATAATGTTGGCAAAGCGGCTAGTGGTCAGAAGTAGATGGTGGTCGGCCGCAGTTGGAGGTGGCTGACAGCTGAGGTGGTGGCCAGATGGTAGTGGGTGGTGGGTGTTGGTTGTGACTGGTGGTGGTAGTGGAGAAAAACAAAAACTTAAGAAAAAACTTTTTTTATGGTTTTATAATTTTTAAAAATTTTAAAAATAATTTTCATTTTTTTGGAAACTAAAAATTAGAAACAAATTTACTAAACGATTTTTTTGTTCAAATTTAAAAAAATGGAACGAAAACTAAAAGATAAGAGTTTTTTCTAACAAACATTGTCTGAATTTTCCTCTCTCTGAGTGTTGATGTGACCGCATCAATATTATTGTCGTAATTTCTTTTTATGTCAAACAGAGGACCGTGGCCACTTGATGGTATGAAATTTGAAACATTGAAGGAGCAGCATGCTAAAAGAAATCCGGAGGATCTTGAAATTGACTACGGTGAATGCCTCATGCTTATAAATACTTTTATATCTGATTGAAAAAAAAAAAAAAAAAACAAAGAAAACTTTGTGATTAGGCGTGGCCA
>JAVXUM010000020.1:816495-829122 GCA_035590655.1 Pouteria glomerata | reverse complement strand
TGTTGGTTTATATTTGCAATGTGCCCACCCCCCCCCCCCCCCTGTTTTTTTCTCTTTCATGCAGTTTGCAGTTTTGTTTAAATTGTTAGTCTCATTTTGCATAAGTTTCCCGTTAGATAGTTACCTCACGAACCATTTGAGCTATATGACAACTGCATTTATGATGAGCAATGTTAGAAACTGACAAAGACTATTGTTATATAAACAAAGAGTCTTAGACATGACATCATTGTTGGTACCTAACATTTTTCCTAACACTGCTAGGAACAATTTAACTTATGGAATATTCACGCTTTTTTTTGTGTTTCCTAGAACTTTTCATCTCCGGTGTACAAAAAGTTTAGTGGAAACATCAATTTTGTAGGGCAGCATCCTGTTCTGTGATTTTCAGCTCTTTCAAGTCCCAATTTGAATCTCAAGGGCAATACCTGCATTTAAATTTTTTAGCTTATTTCTCATGTGAGAAACTGTCTGCTCTACATGAAAATGCTTTGTTTTCTGCATGGAATATGTGATGTTTATAGATATTCTTATTGGTAGCCGAGGATAGTCTTCTCAAACTCAGTCACATGAACACTTAAATTTCAGCTTGATCATTTTTTGTTATGTTATATTATTAAGTTTCTTTGCAATTCTGCTTCTTGCTGCTGTAGATTCCTGAAAGCATGGAATTTGTAAATCAGACAAAAAAACTGTTACAAGAGATAGAACATGGTGGCACAGCTATTTTACCAGACAACATGCCTTCATCTTCAAGCGGTGAAATTTATCGTCTGAGTGGTTGGTTTGATTCCTTAGTATCATCTGGAAATTCCGATCATGAGAATCTGAAGCCTATGTGGGGTGCCAGCTGTAAAAATTATATTGGAGCAACTAGTTCTTCAACAGATCTTCCTCAGTTATCCCCCTTCTCTTCTGACCATGGAAGGATGGACACATCTTATCTTCAAAACCAATTGCAAATGGCTGACGCAGAAGCTACATTCAAGTCATCTAGCAAGTCTAATGCTTGGTTACAGGATCCATTTGTACCATCTGTCACTTATTCTAGTCCCTCAGGTGCCCCAACCCCTTGCATTAGTACACGGAGCAGTGGACAGTCTACTCTGACTTCAATTGAGCAACAACTGCCATCTGAAAGAAGGCTTCTTAGTTCTCAAAACACGCCTGCCAAACTGAACATTCTTCCTTATTGCGGAAATGCAGTTCAAAAGTTTCAGGATTCAACATTCACTTCCATGCATGGAACAGGAAGATTAGTTGACACAGATAAAATTTCTAATGGCCCAAGCACATTCCAGGAGATGTTTCCGGCGGATGATGTCACAACAGGTCTCTTAAAATCTTCTCCATTGGATAGTTATTCCCCGTGGATTGTTCCCTCACCTGAACAGCACAATAACACAGCGGCTACCTCACTGATTGAGAACCTATCACAGGCAATGGAAGTTACGTCAGTCTCATCTGGACTGGATGGAGCTGAGGTTCTTATCAGCATTCCAGTTAATAATCTGGCTAATTCTGTGCAAAGTTCCATCACAAATACATTTAATTCTGATGGCAACAAGAAAACTTTGAATGATTCCATTGTTGAAAATGATCTGTTTGATGGGTTGGCAGGAGACACATTTTTAAATGACATCTTGATGCCAACAATGAGTGGTGGCCACCTGGATTTTAGTACTGAATGCATCTCACAGCAGCATTTTGGTTCCATGGTTGCCCCTCAGGAAAGTTTATTCTCCAAATTAGGCATTGAGCAGTTTTTGGATAGCGTTGCTGGTAGTTCTAATTCCATTGTTAGTTCTGGTATCGAGGATGAATTATCCTCAGCAAGTAAAAGAAGAAGGGGAAGTAATTCAGTTGGCAGCGATCAAGTGCAGTTGACAAGCCTTCCCTGCTTCAGTGGCAATGTGAACTCATCACGGTCAGTACATAACCTGGTTGGGTCTTATGATAACTTTGAATCAAAGAAAGAGGCCATCCCAAAATCAGAAGTAGGTTCATGGATTGGTAACAGTTATAGCATCACTGGTGGAAGCAGTGTTGTATCACAACCTAAAAAGTCGGAAGAATCTGTGAAGGTTGGAAGAAAAAGGGCCAGACCAGGGTCTCGACCAAAGCCCAAGGACCGCCAGCAGATCCAAGATCGCATTGCGGAGTTGAGAAAACTCATTCCTAATGGTGTGAAGGTACCTGTTTTTTCTTCATTACAGCGGCAAATAAAATTAGGGATAGTATGCAACCTTAGATCTCATTAATTTTTTTTTGGTGCTTCAAACATTAAAATAGTGGTAATTGAAATATATTTCCCAAATCATTTGGTGCTGTGTTGGTAAATATTATTGCTTGAATTGTTGGTTAATGTCCAATTGGTCAATGTAACAGATGAGCATTGATTCTCTGTTGGCTCAAACCATCAAACACATGCTTTTCTTGCAAAGCGTGACAAAACATGCAGAAAAACTAAAGCAGGCTGAGGAGCGAAAGGTAATATATTCATCTTCTTAGGCCTGTCATATTAACCTCATAACATTCAAGGAACAAGGTTTTTATAAATGTTAACGATTGCTTCTTGTCCCATAGTAATAGAATTGCATGAATGACCAGGAGATTGAAATGTTTTTTGGAGACAACGCAAGCAGTAGTGATTTTAATGCAACGTGGGAATGTGAAGTTGGGGCTCAGACAATAGTGGATCCAGTGGATGTTAAGGACCTTAGTCTTCCTGGCCAAAAGCTAATACAGGTATGATAAGGACTTTCAATATTGCTTGGGC
The DNA here is from genome assembly GCA_035590655.1 of Pouteria glomerata. Lineage (NCBI taxonomy): Eukaryota > Viridiplantae > Streptophyta > Magnoliopsida > Ericales > Sapotaceae > Pouteria > Pouteria glomerata. Next base: position 826,343 of record JAVXUM010000020.1, on the reverse strand, counting down.
TTCTTGGGAAGAATCATGTAATTGTTTATAAAATTCGAACCACTCCAACGTAATTGTACTTTCGGCTGCAGGTGCTTTGTGAAGAAAAAGGATTTTTTCTTGAGATAGTAGATATAATTCAAGCGTCTGGTTTGACCATATTGAAGGGAGTGATGGAAGTTCAAGAGAATAAGATATGGGCACGTTTTATTGTCGAGGCTGAGGTAAATCTGATTACTGGACAGGAGGAAAAAAAAAAAGAAAAGAAAAAAGAAAAACATGTCATGTAAACCCCTTGTATTAATATAAGAATCTCTCAACTGATCATCTCTCGAAACTGATTTTAAATGTATTCCAGGGAAACAGGCACATAACCAAACAGGAAATATATGTATCCCTCCATCAGCTTCTGTATCAGAAAGCCACAAGTGAGATCAATGTAACTGATCAGCTCGCTGATGTCCTCAATGGAGGGACTCTGCGATTCAACAATTACCATCAACCACTGGATTTGCTCACAGTCAGTCTCGCGGAGGCTCTTCTATGATTGAGCTTATAAGGAAGCCATGAAAACCTTGAGCATTCACTGGAATGTGCATGCTATGATTGGATTTTTTGGAAATTGAACTTGAGAGGCTTTGACAAAAGATAAAGGCCAAGTACTGTGAGCAATGTATGAGTGCTTCTGTAAACAGTTTCCAGTTAAAGAAAACCAAGGTGTGTCAACTGCAATGGGCTAAACCACCCAATTGCTGTAGTTCTGTGTTTGATCAGAATGTGGGAAAGGATAATTTTTTTTTTTCTCCTGTCCTTAACTTTGTTCATAGTTGAAGCTGATAAACCAGTAAATGGCTAACTGCTAACCTCGGTCATCTGGGCCTTTCTGTTGTCATTTCACTAATACAATGACGTTGCTTTCTCTCTCTCTCTCTCTCTATATATATATGTGTGTGTGAGTGCGCCAGCGGACAGTTTACATGGGAAGCCTCATAAAAATTCACTAAGAAGTGTTTGTCTTAGTTTTTTGGGTATTGACTTACCCCTGAAATTAATTGTAAAAGTTCATAGGTTAACATCTGTTATGCATTTACTTATGAAAAACTATCATTATCTAAACTGTCATTGCCAAATAGAATTTACTTATGAAAAACTACTTTTCCCATTGTAAACATCAGTTGCTATCACCCGGTGCCAAACATGACCTCGAACTGAACCATTTCAACCATGTTATCCTTGGAGAGCTGATTCTTTCTGTTGAGTTGGTTCACAACCTGAGTTAACGATTTAGCCTTTGTTATAACTACAATAGTGAAAACGCATATGGCCGTGCGACTGCCTGTTATGCTGGATTGCATCTATATAGGATTATCAATAGTGATGTGAACCTTTGGCCGGATGCCTCAAACTTACGATCAATTGAATCAAAATCTAGAAAAGCTAAAATCAAGATCAAAGAATATAAAAGTAAAATCCGTTGATTTCTTGAATTAAGAACCTTTGATTGAAAATAAAAGAACACCATAAGAACGAATTCTTGATAAGTTCAAAAGTTTTATTAAAGAATAAGAGGAAAATATTTCATGTTATTATTGATGACTTAATCCCGAATTTATAAATGTTCACAAAAAAAAATAGTCCTAATTAAACAATCAACCCCAGTGAAGATTGTAAGTAGTACAATCTGTTCTAATAATAAGCCATACTCATGAGCCATTTTAATTAATAAAGTTTAGCCCAAAAACATTAAAACAATGATACAGACCTAAATTTTATTTTAAACATAACTTTAAAACCCAAACTTAAAGTTTAAAATAAATTTTAAAATTTAACATGTCTAAAATATAAGATAAAACCCAAAAACATAATTAAAACACTTTAAAAGCTCAATTTGCCTCTTCAATTAGTGGTCTAGACCGCCCTTCTTAGTTTGGATCATATGCACTAATCTTAGTTCCTCTTCTTGTAGACTCATCTTGAATATTATATTATTTGTTACATTTAAAGTCGCATCAAACGTAAGTTGCATAAGTTCAAGCATTGTTTTCTTGATCTTCTTTACTCTAGTTATTGGTTTATCTGGAACATGCAATGGATATTTGACACTTAGTAATCCTTGGTACTCATCAAATAGTTTAAAATTAATTTGGTTGAGACCATTTTAGTAGGAGAAAATCTATATTCTGTCTTGAGAAATGGAATGGTTAGTCCTTTTATATGTCTAAAATCTTCTAAGCAATGGCAAGGTGATTCTATTATGATTTGTGGGTCAAGGCTTTGAAGTTTTGAATTTTGGAACAAACTTTCCTACTTGTAGAGAGAAGGTTGTTATTGTTTGATTCTTTTCGGATCCCATAATGCGAGAGTCTTATATAATGAGTTTTACTTTTTGAGAGAGCAAAAGTCAATTCAATACTAAATCATATGCTGTGTGTAGATCATATAGATGCACTCATCGATGCTTTCTTAGGAACTTTATTAGGTGCATTCTTTTGTTCAAAATTAATGGCTTGTGGTAGGTGAGGTCTTTTTTCACAAGAATTAATCCAACCCAAAAAGTATATAGTGCTTTATCCATGTTCATGAATCACCGTTGATCTTAGTTGCTTTGACTTGTGGCAAATGACTCACAAATCCAAAAAAAAAAAAAAAAAAAAATGTAAACTAAGATTTGAGAACAGAAGATTCAACTCTGACAAGGTACCAACCAAAAGGAAAAGGGGCTTTAAGAAAGCTAGAATATGCTTTCGGTTTAAGAACTGTATTTATCAACATGTGATGGAGACATTGTGATGACTTGAAGACAACTTAATGATTCTTGAGTTAGCCTTTCAAAACAGTGCTGCTGTGGAAATTAAATGTTCCCACACACAGAAAGAAGTGCCTTCCTATTCTGGAGTTTACCATCAGCAAAAAACCAATCAATGTCCAATTACCCACTTCTAGAAATATAGGAAACAAAAGGGTTGTATTCAGGACCTAATTCACCATGGAAAAGTTGGGAGTGACATGAAATGAAATTGTAGTTTTTAAAGGGAGTTTATCAATTCTCAGCCTTTAGGCACTTGACTCAGTGGGACACCACTTAAAAATGAATTTGTCCTTTCTGGTTTGATTAATGATTTGTTAAGTGATCAAGAACCATACTGCACTTTCTACTTCTGGTTAACTTGTTCCCCCTGCATTGAATTTAAATAGTTTGAGATAGGCTTTTCATGGGATCGCATAGCTGATGCTCTGGATTTCCCTATTGTGACTGTTTGCTTGCTGAGAAAGTGAAGATAAAAAATGAATAATTGAAGGAAACATACCACAACAGTCATTCTAGACCCCTAACCTTGGCCTAATTCAAACTTTGATATAGCGTTGAGTCTTTCCTGAATTCTCATCTTTTTCAATCTAAACCAGCAGCAAGTGATTCCTGAGCCTCAAAAAAAATGACCAACATAAAAGAAGCTCGAGGAACAGTTGAGTGGAGAAAAGGGAGGCAAGTGGCTCAATCAGAAAAATTGCTAACCGGGTCTGGAACTACTTTCAACAGAGCCTCTTTAAAGACGGAGTTTTATGAAGAAAGCATGGAAGTTAGTAGCAGAGGACCCCAGAAAGGTGATTTCATTGTTTCAAAGCAGGGATAGGTCGTACGGTTGTTTCATCATTTGGGCCGGTGAGGAGCTCCATCGTCTCATCAATCGTAATGTGGACAAACTAGTGAATTCCTTGGATCATTAAGTGTTTTTCTATACATCCAATTTATTCACACAAAATTTTGCTCAAAGCTAGTGTTTATTAAGAGTCTCTTTGGAGCAACCTTTCTAGGCTGTGCAACTCAGTACTTGCAACATTAGCGGAGGAACCAACAACATAGACAAGAGTGAAAAAAAAAATAAAAATAAAAATAAAAAATTGGAAGGTTACAAATGTGTGCTGAACTTAAAAATATATTATTATTATTATTATTATTAGTAGTATTATATTATTATATATGACAATGTAATATTATTATATTGTACTTATTATAATAATTTAAAAACATGCAAAGTATAGCCAAACATCATAAATATGTTAGCAATTGTTGAACAATTAATAAAGAAAGATTAGAGAAATCAATATTTAAATGTTAAATAAACAAAATTTTTAAAAATCTAATGCAGATTACTATTAAATAGAAAAATTGTAAAACAGAAAAATTTTATGTCTTCATTTTATTTAAAATAATCTGTCAAGAAGAGCAAATATAAATGTTCAAGATTATCTCATTTATTTGGGCATGGAATCTGATAAGAGTGGAATGAAAAATGTCAAAAGTGAAAAAAACTTATATATATATATATGCTTCACTCATTGTTGTATTCTCTAATGAACCTAAAATATCGTAGACATCAAATTCTTTTTTATTTTACTTCTTATTTTTTGTTTTCATTTATTTGTTTTTGGTTTATTTTCATTTATCTTGATATTCACGTATAAAATTTATTTTGGGCCTATTTGGGAGAAGTAGAGCCCACGAAATACTAACCCAACTCCATATGCTGCAAGGTTCATTTTTTTTTTCCGGGTTATCTAGGGCTTTCCCGAGAAATTTGCAGAAAATTTTCTAGCGACTTCCTCTGCTGCAAATGCAAATCCTCGCGGACTTACACCAACTGCAGTAGCTATTCCATTCGCTTTTCTCACTGTACACTAGCCTTCTGTAACTCTGTTTGAGTTCTTTCAGCATTTGCAATAGCTGTGGTGGAATGGCGGAGACGATCATTGCTTCTGAGAAACCGTCTTCTTCGTCCCAATTTAGTGCACCGCCGCGTATAATATGCCGAGTGTACGTCGTTTCAACTTTTCTTCTTTGTGTCATCAATTTTTTGAATTCACATTCAATTTGATATTAAGTTTAATACCCCATCGTTGGTCCTCCCCAAACTTTGTGCTTCTTGGGTTTGACTTCTTCTTGTTCTCATTCTATATAACACGAACGTCTCTTCCACCATGAAAGGGGCTGATGTAGAAGGTCGGTAATACGGTTGCGAGGGCAAGCGGAGCCGCCGACGGAGAGGCGGCCACCAGAGGCGGAAGAGGAGGATGGGGGTGGAGAGGCGGCGGTTGGTGGAGTGGATGTTGTTGCGCTTGCCGCCGCCGCCGTGGCAGAACTTTCCGGACCCTCCGTACATTGCGCGCTCAAATCGTCGAGTACTTGGGGTTTGTAGCGGCTTTGTGGGCGCACTGGAGTGGAACGGGGACGGGAATTCTGTTGAGACGGAATCAAACCCGGAGATACCTGGGAGAGACCCAATGAAGAATTATAATCTCGCTTTCTATTTTACACCGTCGTATTTTTTGTGAATTTGCATATATGTATACTGGTGGAGGCGCAACACACTGTTTTCTTCTCCGTTTATTGTTGCTTTTTCGTTTTTGATTTTCTTATGTCTATTTTGGTTTCCTTTATTCTCTTCACTTCTTCTATATCTTTTTTTTTTTTTTCCCTTGGAAATTGAGATAGTTATTAGCAGTCATATATAAGATTTGGTTAGAAGTTAAAGGCGTTTAAGGTGTTTGAAATTGTGAGTAGACTTTAAATTGAAGATGACACTGGAATGGTTCTCTTTTTTATATATTTGTATTTTTGTATAGATGAATCTCCTGTATCCTTGAATTTATGTCATTTCTTTCTTTGCAGATGTCAAAAGCAATTTTCCCAATATACTTGCCCTCGTTGCAATGCCCGGTATTGCTCTCTGCAATGCTACAAGGTGAACATCTTTAATATTTGAGTATTTTCTTTTGAATAATCATTTGTTTTGGCGATTCCCACGTCTTGGATGCCTTTGTCGTCATGTTTGTAAATACCGCATCGTACAACTTACGAGTTGATAATTAGTATGGTATGTAACTATACCCGTGCATCTCGGTGTACTATTTTAGATTTATCATTATCAAATTGTATATGTATATCTACTCAAAAAGGTTTGCATCATTTAAAAAATTGTAAAATACAAGTCATAAATACCATGTTAGTGTTTATTGATATAACTAATTCAACCTATTTTATATTTTATAGGAGCAATGACAAAATAAATGAAAAAGTTCTTTACGTAGAGTTGGATAAGAAATAGAAAGAAATAAAGAATTTTATGTGTCATTTTTTATTTTATAAGGTTTAGGAACAAAAATAATAAAAATATTCCAACGCAAATTATCAACATTTAAAAATTGCCAGTGTCATCGAAGATTGGCTAGTATAAACACTAGTAGGGAATGTATACATTAAGGCTATGTTTGATTGAGGGATTGAATGATGGAGTATAAGTAATACTATGAGATAGTATATGTGATTAGATATAATATGTGATTAATTTTTTTATGTGGAATTAATTTTTTAGTGTTTGGTTGGTGGGATATAAAGTGAGATAAAAGATGTAATTTGACATGTGATGTGACAGAAAATAATTTTAATACTTTAGATTTTGATGAGAAATAAATCCGGACGTGAGGTCTAAGTAATACCACATCTCCCATGGCATTGCTTATACCCAATTTTTGTGATATAAGCACTCTCATGGTAGTAATAATCCTCTCACACTTTTTCTAACCAAACATGGGATTAGAGTGGGTCCCACGGATATACACTCCAATCCCAAGTTTTAATCCTGGAAACAAACGTGGCCTAAGCTACCATTTTTTGGGTTAATATTGTACAGGATTAACAGTTACGAGGTAAACATGTTACTCTTATATTATTTTGTTTCATATTTGTCCTAATTTTCTTAGACCCGGATGGGCAAAGCCTTGTGCATTGGGCTATCAACATTTGTCCCAAAATTTTCAATATTCATGGATGCTGACCCGATTTGGAATTTTTAACAGTCTCATAGTATGCGTTGTACTGAATCATTCATGAAAGAAAATGTAGTGGAGGAGCTTCAACAATTGCAACCTGATGATGAAACTAAACAGAGGATGTTAGATATACTCAAAAGATTCCATTCTGAAGAAGATATGGATGGCATGGACGAGGATGGTATGTTTTAACTATTTGTATATAAGAAGTCTACTAATTTTCAATATGTTGATGGATTTATTTTGTGAAACTCCCTGGGAAGTTTATTTTGGCAGCTTCTTAGGTTACTCTTATGAAGTTACACATGGTGGTTATAAAGGAAATTGTTTGCCATTCTATGTATGATTTTTTGATATTTGAATGAAATTTCTGAAGAAATATAAGTTATAATGTATTCTGCTAGACAATGGTTGTAGACAATTACATTATCATATAATGGTGGCCTTGGAAAGGCAGATAAGAATTATAAAATGGAATTTCATTTGGTGATGATGCTATTGTTGCTAAAATTTAGTAACTTAATCTATCTATACAAGTATCAACTGCAATCAAACATCCCGACTTTCTTGTGGTGGCTGTTTTTAGTACATGATGAGTTGAGATTGTGTGTGATCATCTCAGCTAGAGAGGCTATTTACTTCACGAAGAAATTGTTCATTCATAATTTATGCCAGCAATGATATATCTATCATTGTGATCTCAATGTCACTTGTTCAAAACATGGTAGCCATATTAAGTAGCATTAAATTGTTGAAAGTCACTGTAATCGATGATCAATTTTCATTTTAAAGGTCTGATCCTGTTTAGGTTTAGACTTTAGATAAATCAGTCTGTTAGTTATTCTTTGCATGTTGTAGTCATTCTTTCCATGTTACATCTATATCTTGTTCTAGTTGTTGCAATTGTAGGCTTTGTAGCCTTCAATTATAATGTTTAAACTTCTTGTCTCACTTGCATAATGATATCCTTATTGGAATCCCTTCCTTTTCTTAAATATTCAGATTCAACGTTTTCAGAGGAGACTGTTCAAAAGATTATGTCAGGTATGTTACCTATCCCTTTTTTCTTTGATTTCCGGTGGTTTTGACTTTCAGATGATGCTGGAACGCCATCCTAATTTTAGTCCTTTCTCTCTCTATATATTATATATATATATAGGATGCCAAATCAGTTTTGATGATTTATCTGCAGAAGAAAAGAAATGTTTTCAAAGAGCTGTGGCTTCTGGAGAACTTAGTAAGTTGATTAAGCCATGGGAACCATGGTGGTTAACACCTTCTGCTAGAACAATATCTCTGAGTCAGGAAGGGACACAGCTCATCCAACCGCTTTCTAAGCAAGAATCAGTGGCCTCTACGCCAGATGATCCAGAAGATGATAAAACACATGATGTTCCGCCTGGCCCTGAATCACCATTACCTCCAGTCAGCAAGCTCAGCTCAACCGAACCATCCCCCCTATTAGCCGTTCACCTAGTGGATATCATATATAGCTACTGTTTCACCCTTCGCCTGTACAACGGTGAGTGGCAATCAGATCCCATAGGATCAGCCATGGTTGTGCTAAGTGTATCTTCTGTTCTGGGTCAAGGAGGGCAGCCGGAGACTGTGTCCGAAGCTGCGTCTCATTGCTTGGAACAAACTTGCTCCCCAGCTTTCAGACAGGTGGGTGGCTTGCAATTTGGATTGGGTCTTCTAGACGATGCAACAAGCGTAATTTCTCTAGGGGGTTCTGCTTTAGTCTGTTTACTTTGTGATCTGCGGAGACTGATTCAAGCTGCAGAGAGGGAGTTAAAGTCTGAGAAAGCACGGAATTCAACGAGGGTAGAAATAAAGAGCAAGCTTAAGCTTGCAGAGAGGAAGATCTATTTTATTATGTGTTGGGTTCACGAGCAGCCTGGAGAAGCATGGTCTTCTTTGTCTGCCATTGTAAAGGCAGAGAAAGCTTCAGTTATGGAATTTGCAGGCAGCAAAGGTAGGACTTTGAGAATGGAAAATAAAGTAGAAACTGGGGGCAAGGCTCTGATTGAGGAGATTCAATGAGTTACCATTGTCGAATAAGTCTCCATTATTCTTCTTTCCCTGTGTAATGGCTCTATCTCTTTCTGGTTTTATTTTAAAAATTGAAAGCAGAAAATGGGCAGCATTTAGATCTCGTCCAAGATGTGAAATGTGTTTTGCTTCAGTAAATCATCAAAAATCTTAATCTCCGTTGAAGTGAATTACCAGGGAAAGTGTGCTTGATCCCATCTGAATGTTTGTTGGTTGTCTTTTAACTAGATTGAATGAAAGATGAAGATGAAGAGGAAGAGGAAGAAGAAGAAGGGATTTAAGATCGTGTATTGTGTTTGTGAGTTTTATGACAAAGGGAAAGAATTGAAATGAGAAGTGAGGCTCAAAATCCTTCATTTTTCATTCGCTTAGCTGAGTGTCAATTGAGAGTAAAAATACTTAATTAATGAAAATTTTTACGTTATTATATTTGTCCATCAAATAAGAAGCAAACAAATAAAAATTAAATGGATGCCGGATGATATGTAATTGCAATATGTATAATATATATACAAGATTTTTCAATTAATTTTCTCAAAAACAAAATAAAAAAAATCACAATCTTTTATGTCGAATGAATAAATTTATTAATTTTATAAATTTATTAGTATTTAAATTGTCATAACAATAGAGACTTCATTGTTTCAAGGCAAAGAAAAATAAAAAGAAAAAAATTTGGTTTTGCCCCATAAATATATTAACAATAAATTTATGAAATTATTGTCGTCATTTGGGTAACTGGATGTGACAGTTAAATCAAATTAATTAGTGGTGTTTGGTTTCAATTTGCTTTTTTTGGTAGTTCGTACAAAAGGGATAAAATAAAATTTAACAATATCCATTTAATTACGTCATTTATTTAATTGTTAATATAAAAATATTTGTCATTATTTCTAAAATATTAAATTAAGTTTGGAAAAAAAAAAGTTAACTTGTTAGTAGTTAATTAGTTAGTTTTTTTAATAACTAATTTTTTAATTTTTTTTGGT
>JAVXUM010000020.1:797173-810125 GCA_035590655.1 Pouteria glomerata | reverse complement strand
CCAAAAAAAAAAAAAAAACAACGAGCACAAGTGGATGATAAAAAAAGAAGAAATAGCACACAAAGCTTCAATTGCTAAAGGATCGTCAGTTTAAATTGATCATTTATTAATTTCACATTAAAAACCTAATATTACCCCGGCTGTCTTTGCGTGGGGAAAAGGATAATTGCCCATTGCACAAGGTCGACATTGCTAATTTCTCTAACATAGCAACTCTAAAACCTGGAACATAATATTAAGCTCTCACCAGCCAACCAATCCCGGTTTTCAGTAAGTTCTTAGTTCTTTGATTCATCTTCTCTAGTTCAACTTATTAGTCCAGTTAGCATTGTCCTTTATATACATATATGCCTATCTCTCTCTGTCTCTCAGACACATTTGAGAGAGAGAGGGGGGAGAGTTACGTTTGTGTGCATGCATGATAGTAATGTGATGTTCTATTTGTTTGCGAAGAAATTTTCTCTATAGGGATGAAAAAAAAGTGACTTTAGCTGGTAGAAGTTGTCCCGCATTGGCCCATGAGAAAAGTAATTTCTCCCTATTTAAAAGATGGATTTCTATCATCTTAACATCTAGGTTTTAACATTGAGGCGTCTTTTTTTATGTGTTGTTGGGTTTCTTCAGCTTCATGGTGAATCTTGGGCACGTTTAGTGCTCAACAAAATAAAAAAAAAATAATAATAATACAAAATTCTACAAATTTCTATAAACACGAAGTTCAAGATTGTAAAATTTAAATTTTTTACTCACTACACAAAGCCCGAGACTGTAAAATTTAAATTTTTTACTCACTACATAAAGCCCGAGACATTAATTTTTTATTTTATATAACTCCAAACAAACCCCTTATTGTGTTGTGTTCTATAAGACTCATCTGTGGCATTATTTATTTTCTAGGGAAGTTAGTTTAGGGGCCTATTACTGCTTTTTACGAAGGGTTTTTTTAGTTGATAAAGTTTGGCCGTAGAAGTGGTTTTTACTGTATCACTTTTTTGAAATTAAAAACTTAATTGTTACAAGGCCTTTAGAGCGATGATGGAGTTCCTTTCATTTTCTTTCCTTTTTTATATAGATACTGAAGAGGTATATATTTCCTGAAGTTAAAATAATAATTCTGCATCTAGTTTACACAGAATTTTTTTTTTTGGAACAGTTAGTTTACACACAGATGCAGAGAAAGAAATATGTCTTGATCCTTTTTAAGTGTCCATAGGCCTCATCTGCCTATCGGAAAAAAAAAAAAGAAATGGTAAAAAAAATAGTATATAGGACTTATCCTCTCTCTCTCTCTCTCTCTCTCTCTCACACACACACACACACACACACACGCGCGCGCGCGCGTACATGCACACACGCACTTACGCACGCATACAAAACACACGCAAAACACGTGGTGGAGGTATTAGTTTCCATCAAATTTAATAAGTGAAACCTAGCATTTCAATTAACTATTTTAACTTCTTACTTATTTTTATGTATTAAATGTAATGTTTTCTGGTAAACTGCATTACTGTCGAGGGATTATCCAATTAAGCAAAGGAGGCAAGTTATGGTGAGTGACACATGTTATGTTGTCTTCTTCTGGGGCCAGACCACAAGTTAAAACCACCCTTTTGTTGGTCTTTGCCAGGTACCCAGCAACATAAGGCTATCTGGGAGAATGGACGTTAATGGACATCATGTGATGTGGACTCCTTTTGCAACATTGTATGATTGTGCAAACAGTTGAGCTGAATAAGGAAAAGGAAAATAATAATTTTTGCTATAACACAAAGACAGATTTTCATGGATAAAAAGAATATCCTGGATATTAAGTTACAATAGTAAGTAGCAGCAAAGCTGCATTTCTTAATCCATCATAAACATACTAAGGCACTGTTTGGTTTGCAAAAAAACCAAAAAAAACTCTGAAAATCTCTGAATTTAAAATGAGATAAAGTGAGATAAGTTGTGAGCTCGTAATTCGTGCAGTAAAATAAGTTTTAGATATTTTCAGAGTTTTTTTTGGTTTTTTTGCAAACCAAACAGTGCCTTAGCATGTTTATGATGGATTAAGAAGTGCAGCTTTGTTGCTACTTACTATTGTAACTTAATATCCAGGAGATGTCTTTTTATCCATGAAAATCTGTCTCTGTGTTATAGGGAAAATTATTATTTTCCTTTTCCTTATTCAGCTCAACTGTTTAGGAAGGCCAGATTTATGTTGAACTGTATTGGCTTTTACATTTAAATTGATTACTCCATTGTTTTCTTCCTAAACTAGCTAACCTCTCTCTCTAGCTGGTAAAATATTCCTTTGTTATGTATTCTGTTTGTATTTAACCATGGACCAATGTATTATTGTGCGTGTGTTTTACTAGAGTTCAATCCTTTTTCATATGTTATGATGGGTTTCCTACTAAATTGACATTTCTTTAGTGTGCCAATGATATCTTTGCCACAATCCCCCCCCCCCCCCAAAAAAAAAACCACCACGAATCAAACTTGCTTTAAATATTATTTTCAGGGCTGAAAGTTGGTTGTTTTATTGTTTTTAAATTATCTTTCTCCTTTGATCTTGCAGGTTGAGGGGCCAAAATCTCCTGAGGAGATGTTGACAGTATTGCAGAGAGTGCTTGAAGAAAGTGCCCCTGTTCTTGTTGCTGCAAGGCTTGATGCAGAAGAACGAAGAAGTAACATACGTTTGAGAGAGGAGCAAGATGCTGCTTATCAAGCAGCGCTTGAAGCTGATCAAGTATGTTACCCTTTCCATCTTGCTCTATGCTTTTTCCCCTCTTAAATGTCATCTTAAATTTTATGTATATGATTGTTCCACATGATCTTGATGAGGTTACTTTACCCATCAGGCTAGGGAACGCCAGAGGAAAGAAGAGGAAGAGCGGCTGGCAAGGGAAGCAGCTGAAGCAGAGAGGAAGCAGAAGGAAGAAGAAGAGGCTCGTGAAAGAGCGATACGTGAAGCTGCAGAGAAAGAAGCTACATTAGCTAAAATGCGACAGGAAAAAGCTCTTTCACTGGGAGCCGAGCCTGAAAAAGGACCTGATGTCACTCAAGTAATGCTTGTTTTTCATTTGTAGTTACATTTTAGGCTTGCCGTCAATATTTGAACAAAAAGAATTGTCACATAGCAAAATGGTCAACTTTGAAATTTGGATTCTGGGGATTCATAAATTTTTGCAAGCATCTTAAATTCACGGATGCAATTATACAGAGCCTCATTAAACTGTACAGGTTCAATTCGCATAGGGTTGAATAGTTGCACTGCATGGACAGGCTCTCCAATTTTCTTTTCTCCTCCCATCAGAGAAAAATTAAATTGCTTTCAACCTGATATATATTTGTTTGTGATGTTGTGAATCATTTAGGTTTTGGTGCGATTCCCAAATGGAGAGCGCAAGGGAAGGAGGTTCCATAGTACTGCAACAATCCAGTCTCTCTATGACTATGTTGATTCTTTGGGTTGCTTGGAGGTTGAGAATTACAGCCTTGTCTCCAATTTTCCTCGCGTTGTCTACGGCCCAGAGAAACTCTCTTTGCCCCTTAAAGAAGCGGGATTACATCCACAGGCCAGCCTATTTGTGGAGCTGAAGTCATGAGAGCAATTTCTCTTATAAGCTTGAATTTGTTGTAGTCGTCCAAGATTGAATCCAATTGTGGGATATTTTGTTGTGTTAACTCCTTTATATTTTCAACCTTCAATTTAGCAATGATGCAATGGCATAAAATCGTGGCCTGTGCGAGATTGTAGATGTTTGATCTTATCTTTTATGATGCAAATACAAGTAACTACATAATATGGCTTAGGTGAGGAATCAGTTTCAAATAAATTTGTTTTGACACAGACCATACCGAAAGAGAAATGTAAATGCGTTTCTTGTGTATCATTTTTATTTTATTTTCAAATAAACATGTGCATTGATGTAGTATCATTCTGTCGTGTAAATGTCTTTTTTTTTTTTAAAGTACCAGAGAAAATACATTACTAATAATAATAATGGTAATAATCACTCTCAGTCACTCATAACAAAGGCCAATATTCCAATAACAAGTAATACTGCCCACTCCAGCTAAAGATGGGCTGAAGAAATTAGAAAAAGCCATCCATTAAGAGAGAAGTTAGGCTCTGGCATTCCCAGAGCTGCGTCAAGGAATTTGGACCTCTGTTACAGCTCTGAGGAACGGGAATTTGGATCTTTCTTCTTGCTTTGAGGCACGGAAGATTGCTGTCGATTCAAGCTCCTCCACGAGCTTAGCGGCATCTGTAAGCTCGTTGAAGGTTTTCTCAAAATCAACTTTTAAGCAACAGAAATATTCGTCCTTGCATTGATCGATTCTCTATCCCAATTCTCCTCTCGCTTGGCCTTGTAACACTTGACGGTCTCAACTAGATATAAATTTTTTCTTTTTTCTTCCTACCTAAATTAATTACGCTCAACAACATGCTTCAAAGCTGAAGTATTAGTTTCTGATTTTGCAAATGGCCTTTGATTGGGACTCGGCTGGCTCTGAAAGAGGACCTGTCCGAACCTTTACTACTGAACCACAAATTAAAGGCAAATTCTCTCTCTGGGTAGACTACATGTTCAGCAAATGCACAATATACAAAGAAGCTGAATGGGAGGGAAGAGTTTGTCCCAAACCAAGAAGGATTCTGATTGATAACCAGAAGAAAGATTGAGATGTGAAACAAGAAAGAAACTAAGCTAAAAGAAACTAAGCTAAGGATAGAGGAAAATTGCTAAGAGAGAGAAGAAATATTCAGAAAAGGGGAAGAACACGATGAGAGAAAGACAGCTCACGAGCTGTATTTTTTTGTTAAATATTCAACCACCCTTACAAAACATCCAAAGCCTTTATAAAAAGTTGGGTAGATTAGAAGTTATTCGAACAAACCAAAAGACCATGACTCCTAGAACAACTATAAATCAATAAAAAAATATGAAAAAAAAATAATGTACAATACGTATAAATAACCCATCAATAAACAAATATAAATAAAGTATAATATACAAAATACACATAGCCTTTTAAATAGAAAATATAATAATATATCAACACACACGCATCATAGGGATGACCATATTAGGAAAAACCAAAAGACAATTTAAGGAAAATGAATTATTTAAGGGAAATGCACTTATTAAATGCTTGATATCCAATCAATTCTTCCAAAATTTCTCCAAAAGTTTATGTATATGCGTGAGGGATAGCATAAACCTGATATCTTAAACAACTCTTTCCAAGTGAAAATATCTTAACTCTAGCGAGATCTTACAACATCTAAAAGAAAGATAATAAAACTGGATCAAAATGTGGAAGGGACTCTTCCATGGGGTAGATGAAATCCCAACAAATATTGCAAGACTTAGGCATTGATTGGAACATCATACCTGTAGAAATTTCAATGATATAACTTTTCTCAATGATTTAGTCAGCTACTTTATTTGGTGCAATAAGACATGGCACGACATTATCTAAACCAATAAACTTTTTAGGAATAGGCTCAGAAATCTGCACTTTACATATTCTTTGTTATGATTATTAGAGTTTCAGTAAAGTAAAATAGTAACATAAGGCCGAATTATCAAATTCACCCAAATCATCAAAATCAAACTCATTAATCTTAGATTCATAGCTCAGTTTATTGAGATGTTCCTCTTTAGGCTCTTTCACATGGTTTTTAATGACCTTGTTTTCGCAATATTAATTGATGGAGTTGGTAAGAATTAGCATAAACTCCGAATTCAATGTTAGCACTTGTCTTGAGGGATGATAATTATCTCAACTTGTTACAATAGGTTTCCAAATGAGCAATTCATATTCTTTGATAAAAGTGTAAGCATTGTCAAGAATTGTGACACCACTAAAGTAAAGTTTTATTAAGATATTTATTTAGGTCTCATCTAAATCAGTTTAAAATACTGGATTTAATCTTCAATTATATGACATCTTATTCTAAAATCATCAAATTGATTGATATACTCATTCACAATATAGTTTAACTTTGTAACGCAATTTCATGCTTCCAACAAATTAATCTTATACCCATACTCATTCCCCTCATACACCCTCTCATTCCTCTTGTTGTGATATCATTGGTTATAAAAACTAAATAGGATATTCTAATCAAGTGTATCATAATGAAATACATGACAAGGATTCATGTTTTACAAATAGAATTTTTTTTTTAATAACTAGATTTAGCTCTCATACTAATTTGATCTGAAACAAGAAATAAATTAAGCCAAGAATAAAAGAAACTACCCAAGGGAGAGAACAAAATAACTAAGGAAGAGAAGAAATATCCGGAGAGAGAAAAGCACAATGAGGGAGAAAAAAACAAGGAGAAGAAAATAACTCACAAGCTGTATTTTTTATCAAATACTCAGCCATCCTTACAAAACAACTTCCAAACCTTTATAATAAAATAAAATATATGTAGATAACACATGCAACACTTTAAATAGAAAATACAAAAACAAACCAAAAGACACGTCCAAGGTAAAAATATCGTACGATGGATCAAGAGACAATTTAAGGAGAATACAATTGTTGAATGCTTGATGTCCCATCACATTGCAAGCACCGAAGAAAATGGGTTCATAACAGAGGCAATCTCAACAACTCAAAGCTACGAAGCCTTAGGATAAGCCGAAGAAAGAAAAGACTAGTAAGCAGGACTCTTTCAAGAAAGTAGTTGGGCTCTGGCATCTCCCAGGGCTACTTGTAACTCAGCAAGGCCTTTGGATATCTCTTGTTTCTCTGCATCACGAAAGATTGCTGCCACTTCAAGCTCCTCCATCAGTTTAGAGGTATCTCTAAGCTCTTTGGAGGTTTTCTCCAGATCATTTTTTATGCTTTGGAAATATGAATCCTTGCGTTCTCTCTCCATCTTAAGAGCTGCATTAATCCGAGATCCCGATGCTGCCTCATTTTGATCATCAATGGCTTTCAAATCTTGCTCGGCTTCTGATGACAATTTCTCGAGGCAATTTCTCTCTTCAGTCAAAGCTTGGATGCGGTTGCCAGTGTTCTCCACTAGAGTGCTGAAATTCGACATCCTCGTATCCACATCTCGCTTTGCACTTGCTAGCTCGTAAGCTTGAATGATGAAGTTCTTCACCGACAGGTAAAAAGAATCAACATCAAATGGAAGCTGAGACAGGAGCTTCAGTGAAGAGTTTGTAAATGAAACCATCTGATCTGGAACAAGGGGATCCATCACCACCAATTCCTTCACAAAGTCATCCTTTATACGCTTAGCCCAAGATCTCTGAGTTTCCTCTATCAATACAGGTTCATTTGCACGGGCTGCAACAGCTGGTCTTTCTAGTCCCTTTATAATCTCATCTATCGAAGAGACCAAAGGTCCCAACACCACTGGTTCCCCGCTTTCCATCCCCACGATATCAAACTGAACATCTGCAATGCCGGGAGAGTTAGTGAGTAACATCGCAGAGGATTCTGTTTTCACAAGGTGTTGGTTCTTTTCTAATTCTGCAGATTCTGGTTGATCCTTAGGCAGGTTCAAGGTGAAGGACCCAAACTGAACAGTAGTAGTAGCCAAATTATCCGCAGTGGGGAGAGAGTTTGTGAGTAACAATGCAGAGGATTCTGTTTCCACAAGGTGTTGGTTCTTTTCTAATTCTACAGATTCTGGTTGATCCTTAGGCAGGTTCAAGGCAAAGGACCCAAACTGAACAGTAGTAGTAGCCAAATTATCCACAGTGGGAAGAGAGTTTGCGAGTAACAGTGCAGAGGATTCTGTTTCCACAAGGTGTTGGTTCTTTTCTAATTCTGCAGATTCTGGCTGATCGTTAGGCAGGCTGAAGGTGTAGGATCCAGAACGTTTACCTGCTGGACCACGAAGAATAGCAACAACCTCAACTGGAATTTTCTTAACACCGTCTCGGGAACCTAGATCATCACTCAACCTGCACATCAAACATGACCCGATTGCTGCTGCTGTCAATGTGACTGTGCCAGCTGCAGGCATTAGCCACCTGAGGGACTTGTAAGTAGCTGCCATCATTATTGGAACTTGAAAGACAGAAGCTTGTCCAGTGGCCCCCAATGTGCATACCAGTTCTGTTTTGCAGTACATCGCAAAATGCTCACAGTTATTGAGTATGATGTCATAGTCCTGGAATCCATGTTCATGCAGATACAGGGCCCGACGGATCACTTCTTCCGGGGGGTCTGATTGTACAGTTGTGCATGTTCCGCTTCTGACTTGGAGTAGGAGGCTGAATTTGGAGACTCCATATCCAAAGCGATACAGGGATCCATTGGATAGGAAGCAGTCTAAGCAAGAGAGCATCACCCCACTCCCATCCTTTCGCGACCCACAATCAGGACTGTTTGGACAGCCTGTTAGATCCAAACCCAAAACACTGGAGCCGAAAGAAGTCCATGAATTCGGATGAGAAGGGTCATCAACAGCCCCTATCAAATGAACAACTTTGCTGTCCCCAGTATAGATGCCTGCATTCACAAATTTGTATCTATCTTCCATTTGATGATATTAATGGTAGAGCTCATAAAGGAATTTCAACTCAACACTGAACAAGTACAATATAGTTTTAAATGCAGGGAAAACACCACTCAAACCACAATAAGCTCTGGAATTGTAGAAGGAAAATAATAGAAAAAATGCAAGACCGATCTACATACACTAGATAAAACTATAAAGACTCTATTTTTCTATTAATTTCTGAAAATATTTTTTACAATCAAACACCCATGTGTGTAAAAGATTGCAAAATAAAAGAAGAGATTAATTTCGATACAATTTACACTTATGTATAAAGGAAAGGGGGAGGCTGACATAGAAACTATGTCAACTCAGTGACATTGAGGCCAGAGATTCCAATGGTTCCCAACCACAAGTCACTGAGCTGACATAGCCCATAGGTTGCCATGTCCACCCCCCAAATCTATGTATAAAACACCCATATGTATAAAAGATTGGGGTTTTGCCTGAAAACACGACACAAGGCTAACACATAATCCATTGTGACTTGAATTAAAGTGCAAAATTTGACAAAATTTATTAAATTCAATTGATTTTGTGCTTCACAAATCAAAATTGATTTCAAAAAAAAAAAAATTCCGCAAAAAAGCATAGAGAAAAATACATTTTTACCAATTTTTATGTTCAAATGAATTTTAGTTTTTTCCCCATATTTTTAATAGACTCAATATCCAATTGATAAACAAATACATCTCTACTTCTCTAAACAATAACTCTGTCTAATCACATATAAGCCTCTAGGACTAGGACAAATAGATCTAGTTAAATTTAACATATTCTATCAAATTTGCCCCTTAATCCAAATAACAAGGGTGGGTTATGTGTTAATTTTTTAGGCAAAAGTTGCAAAACGAAGTGCGGAAGAAATGTAATAATTCTATAGGAGTACGGCAATTCTGCAGCCATTCCATACAATTAGGATCTATGATTCTTTCAATAAATCTCATTAATAGGGTTATTCATGGAATCTTCCAACTTACATTCAGTATATAGACATATAAGAAGATCATAAGACTAGCACAGAGAGAGAGAGAGAGAGAGACCGTGGTGGGCATAAACGAAAGCCTTTCTCCAAGTGTAGATGTGGTCGCCCGGGACAAGCTTGCTTCTATCAATCCTTTGGGATACAAAAGCCATTTCATAAACTAAGTTCAAGTCTGAATCAAAATCTGCTCTCTAACCACACAGGCAGACACAATTTGTGTGAAGATGGATGAATGCAGCTGAAGCTGAAGCTGACTCGCAGTCAAGATGTAAAGGGAAAATGAGAGAAGCGGGTACAATTAATTGGAAGCCCCCTACCATTTTCTATCAGGCTAAGGAATCTGTTCTCTTCCCCAGAGGCTAAGGAATCTGCGAACTTACTGCTCTTCACCTTTAAAAGCCCGCAAGTGTGAGGGAAATCATAAAATATTAAGGTGATGTTTGGAACAAAACAAATTACTTCCTCTAATTTCTTTAATTTGTTTAATTTTTTTTTTAATTTTCTCATACCACATGTGACAGTATTAAGATACAAATTACAAAAAAAAAAAAAAAAATCTTTTCATTTTTAACACTAATTCTAAATTTTACAAGATCAATTAAATCTTTAAAATGACAATGAGATTAAGTGTGACAGTAAGTTTAATTTTAATTATTAATAATAATAATTATATATCAATATCTAATTCAAAAACATTAATAAATATTAAGAATATAATAAAATACTCTATTTTTAACTTTTTACGTTTTATTTTTTCTCACAATAAATATTAATTTTTCAAATATAAAAAACAAAAAATAAAATATATTTATCATTTCTTTAAACCCTAATTATTCATACATGTGTATGTATTTCTACACATTTTTGTTGGAAAAACTGTTACGCTTGCTCACTTTCTTTACTTGGCGGCGTTGGCGCAACATTTAGACAAATTCTCATAATGGAAAAAGTGGTGAATTTTTTTTTTTTTTGGTTTCACGATTATTTTATTAAAATATTGTCTGATTAAAAATAATTTAAAAAATACCGATAATAAAAATATTATTTCAGATAGCGATTGTAAATTTTAAAAATACCATTTGAAATAATGCCTTTCTCTTTACATAAGTTTGAAGCAATGAATAGGCTGAATGACATAGCAACTTTGAGTGTAAACACTACATCAAAAGACGCTTTTCCGAGAACCCTAAAAAACGAAACAATCTTTTCTTTCTCAACAACAACGACGGGCTCTAGCACTTCAGTCGGCTCATTTTGAGGTAGTGGCTGAAAAAAATTAAAATATGGAGAAAATATCAATCACAAACACACACAAGCGAAAGTAAAAGAGGTACATGATTTAATGAGATAAAATCTTAGATCCACTTCTAGGTAAAAATCTCGATTCTATAAGGCGACCATTCCTGAAAATTAATCCACTATAAAATCGAAAATTACTAGAGTTTACTGTACATGACTTGATTCGGCACCTGTCATAGTCTAAGTACCTCTTGCTTGCTAGAACCCGTAATAAATCTTTTCCCGTGCGATTGACTCCGTTCTTGAACCTGAACGGCACCTCCTACAATCCAGAGATGTTCTTTCACCTTCAAAACCTTGAAATAACGATCAAGTGTTGTTCTTTGTATAACTTCACTTTTAATTGCCTTTAGCACAATATAATTTCTTACTTTTCAACGTGTTCTCAAAAGTGTTCACCAAATATGTTTTCCATATGTCCGGCAGAATATGTGATATTTATTTCCATTCCACTCATTCCCAATATGGAAATAGAATTAGAAAAGAATATTTCAGAATTTTCACATTGAGAAACAACTTGACCAATTAAGACTCACTACGAAAATTACAAATATTATAGACTTATTGACTCGCAATTGTTACACCTAAAAATTAAACCTTACAATCTCTCCCTTGACAATTGCGTGACAAAAACCCCAAAAAAATTATACTAACATAATCCTAAGTTCGAATCCAAGCATTTGATTCCCCCTCAACACATGACACAAATAACATCTATAATCTCCTCCTTGATCATCGATGAATTCTCAAATTCCTGAAACAAATTATAATCTCAAAACAATTCATTAGTATCAAAACCTGCAACACAAATGTTAGAAAACCAATAATAAAAACCAAAAAATAATTCAAAAAAAGTATGCTCAAAATTTCATTCATATCTCCCCATTTTTTGTCATGCAATGTTCAAGTTACTGAAGATGGAATAATGTTTAATTCACTGATGTAGCTATTGTCAACAACAAACATAGATTTGCAAAGACTTATCAATTAAATAAACCCAAGTAAACACAAACCTAGGCAACCAAGCAAACTAACATCACATGAATTCAATACAAATTGAACCAATTGAAAAACACTCAAACAAACCCAGTGAAGACACATGCCATTTCGACTTTAATTTATAAATTGAATAAACAATTAAATGAGTCTCATTTAGATGTGAAGCATGCTGTATTTGGGTAAACCAGTGAATCCGTTTGACTATAATATTTTTTTTTAAATCAAAAAAAAAATTATGCCAATTTTTTTTTTAAACAAACCTTTAATACCAAATATTAAACATCTTAAAATAAAATTATGGAAAAACTAAAATTATTGAAATTACCAAAACTAAGAAACCTTAAAGATTAAGCTTAAAAGGTTATTCAAAGGAAAAATCTACGAGAATATCCATGGAAAATTTTAATTAAAAAAATAAAAAATACGTAGATATAAAGACATGAAATAAGCTATCTTATGAACCCAGAGAAGGAAAAACTAATTGCAAAATATGAATACTAAAACTTATATAAACTCATCGTAATTATGAATACTGAGATGAATAAAAGTCATACTAATAGGAAATAAATGCCTGTGCAGTGTGTGCGGAACTCCTGATAATCTATTTAAAGAGCTCAAACATTATCAAGGGTGTATTGGAAAAATAGAATTTCCTGTCACCTGCACCAATGTCTAGAACAACTTTGTATGCTTGAGATTATCCTACAACCTCGCATAACAATTGTTTTTTCATCAAAGTATGTTTTTTTTTTTTTTTTAAATGTTCAACTAAACTACTCTCATTCTACTATGGTTTGACAGCTTTCACTCACTTCAAAGGTAGGTAGCCCTCCCTGTTTCACCACAGTGACTTTTCTCACTTGATGTGTAATGGCGCCGGTGACTTCATACTATCCCTTGTGGCAGCCCTTTCCAAAGAGTCTGGTCATTATTCTAAGCATACAAAGAGTACGTGGATAAGGTATTAGATCAAGTACAAACTATGGGTAATACACACGTGATAGTTCGAGAAGTACTAAGATCCGAAGTAGTGTTTTAAGAGGTACCGCAAAAGCATGACAGTTGTCACGCCCCTAACATAAATTGTCCGGGACGGACGGTATGGGAAAATAGGGACAATTTAAAACAAAATAAAATAA
>JAVXUM010000020.1:779860-791438 GCA_035590655.1 Pouteria glomerata | reverse complement strand
ACTATAAAGGTTTAAAAATTATTTATATATATATTTTTTAAATGGTGAATAATTATTAGTGATTAAAGGATATTAATAAAAACTTAAAAAAATTAAGAAATAGTTGAATAGATAATAAGGCTAAAAACTTTAAAAAATAAAAAATAATTTAAGTTTAATTAACAATTATATGAAAAATAATACTAACTTTTCTGATTAATGTGAAATAACACCTAACCAAATCATCTCCCGCTCGGAGAAACAACAAAATGAGCATTGACTTTAATAAACTGGTGCTAGGACAAAAAAAAAAAAAAAAAAAAAATATATATATATATATATATAAATAACACGTAATAGAATTTATTAGAATAAATAAAAAATAACTAATAAAAATAATTTTTTTATTGTTTTAATTAATTAAATACTCCTTAAATTACAATCAAATAAAAAAAAATTACCCATATTTCGGGAAAAGTAAAAAATGAATTTGCCCCTTTTACCGTTAACAAAAGTGAAAAAAAAAAAATAATAGAAAAACGAGCGTTGACTTGACTAATGATGATCCATATTTGAAAATTATCCACCTTCCTGGACAACCTAAAGACGAAGAATCTGTCCAATTGCATGGCCTAATTTTTTTTTTTTTTTGGTTTTTTGAAAGATAGATGAGGAAAGAGCAGTCTTCGTAATCGAACATGAGACTATGAGAAAAAAAAAAAAAAAAAAGAAAGGTGTCTTACCACATGAGTTGAAAAGGAGACAAAGGCTGCGCTCAACATGGCCTTATTGTTGTTGATGGGATGATTAGAGAGTGTTTAAATTTCAACAAAATTTAAAAGTATTAATTTTTATTTATTATTTAATTAAATTTTATGACGTAATGTTTTTACATTAATTTTTTATTTATTTAATTTTTAATTGAGAAACCAAACACCGCCTAAAACTCATTTTTGCGCTGTCAAATTCTTCTAAACAAACAAGGTTTCTGACCAAAAAAACAAACAAACAAACGAGGACTCTGACCAAGTGACCAGTTTCCGATCGACGATCAAATCTCTCCCGCAGATTCATCCTGTGCTTCGATCGCACAAATCCAATTACGACAAGGGTTTGCTTCTCTTTGACTTCCTCCTTTGTCCTCTGCCTGTTTGTGATCTTTTGATTTTCTGGGCGGGATATTTGTGGGGCTTGATTTTTAGGGTCTCAATTTATAGACCCTAAATCATTGCCCCTTGTTTGTTTCTTCTCTTTCTTCGCTTTCCGTTGAATTTGATGAAGACTTGAAGTCAGAATGGCGAGGTTGATCGAAGAAGGTAGCAGTGGTCGTGGACGGATGAATTTGAAGCCAATGAGGATGACTTCTGTGGGATGTAGGTTTTGGCTTCGATCAGCCATTGACTCGTATTCAGTCGCTTGTGAAGCGTTCTCTGAACATATTATCCTCTGATCTCAATTCCACTTTGGAATTGCCCCACCACCCAACCAAACTTTTGTTGGGTCTTTTCAAATTCTTTGCTTCTCTTCTCTGTCGTCTTTTGTGGTGGGCTTGAAATCGCAATGGATTCTGGGAATCGTTTGTTGCTGCCAGCGCATGAGTTGCTTAGGAAATCAAAATCAAAGTTAGAGCCTGATGTAGCTGATATTGTTGAGAAATCTCCATATGGTCGATACATTCGGGTATGATAAAAATTCACTCTTTGCATTTGGATTCCTATACTGTATAAAAATGATTATTCATGTTCCCAAATGTGCGGACTTCATATGATTTGGAGCATTCTTCCTGGCCTTTGATTATTGAATTGTTAGATATTGGTGAATGGTCTCTGGCTCTGGTTGATGAATTAAACTACTCTGAGTACCCTCAGTATTTTTTGTTTTGGCTTCTCTAGTGAACTTAATAATGTATTTATGTCAATAAATAACTGAAAATGAAGGAGAAAATTCTTAAGTTTTGAGAAATTATGCTTAATTTGTTCTTGCAATTTTAGGATTTATTGTTTTGCCTAAATGTTTTTCTCTTATTGGACTTGCCCATTTTCTTTGTTTCTCTTTGTTCAGTATGATGAAATCTTGGGGAGAGGTGCATTCAAGACTGTGTATGTTCCTTGACCCATCTTTAGCTTCTTTTTGTGTAAATTATGTTGTTTATATATAGTGTTGTGGCTCCTTTAAAAACAGTCCTTGGCTTATAAAATTAATTTGCTTTGGTTCCTTTATCATTCTTATTATGTGTAGATATAAAGGGTTTGATGAAGTTGATGGAATAGAAGTTGCTTGGAACCAAGTGAGTATTGACCATGCATTACAGTCACCAGAACATCTGGAACGACTGTATTCTGAGGTTCACTTCCTGAAGACACTGAAACATGAAAATATCATTAAATCTTACAGTTCCTGGGGGGATAATGAGAACAAAACTATTAACATGATTACAGAATTATTTACTTCAGGGAGTTTAAGGCAGTAAGTTCTTCTGTTGACTTTTTTATTTTTCTTATTTTGTTGTTTGGTTCTACACGTAATTAATTTATGTATGTTTATTTTTGGGGTTTAGATATCGTAAGAAGCATAAGAGTGTTGATATGAAAGCCATTAAGAATTGGGCTAGGCAGATCCTCCAAGGTTTATGCCATCTTCATGGTCACAATCCACCTATTATTCATAGAGATTTAAAATGTGACAACATTTTTGTTAATGGAAATCACGGGGAAGTCAAAATTGGAGATCTTGGGTTGGCAACCATCATGCAGCAACCTACCGCCCATAGTGTTATTGGTAATTATGCCAATTTCGAAGTAGATTCTCACTTAGTTTGAATTATCCTAATTAAAATTCTTAAATCGATTTGTTTCTCACAGGTACGCCTGAATTCATGGCCCCAGAGCTTTATGACGAGGAATATAATGAACTAGTTGACATATATTCTTTTGGCATGTGCATGTTAGAGTTAGTAACATGTGAATATCCATACAGCGAATGCAAAAATTCAGCACAAATATACAAGAAGGTTTCAACTGTGAGTTCACCAACCATGTAACATGTTTTTTCCTGAAGGTTTCATTTTGAAGTTCTAACCTATTTCATAACTGCTTTTGTTATAGGGTGTAAAGCCAGCTGCCCTTTGTAAAGTAAAGGACTCCCAAGTTAAGCAGTTCATAGAGAAGTGTCTTGTTCCGGCTTGTCTAAGAATGTCTGCAGCAGAGCTACTGAAAGATCCTTTCCTTTCAGTTGAAAACCCAAAGGAGCCTCCTCCACAAATACATAGTTATTTGCCTAAGTCAACTGATTTGCAAAAGCCTCCTTCTCTTGCCATGGAAATAGACTTTGAGCACAATATGCTCTCGGATAGTACTTTTACAGAAAGCACTAGTGAAACTACTCACATATCTGCTTTGGAATTGAGGAGATCCAATGGAAAAAAATTCAAATTAAAAGGCGAGATTAATGATGAAAACTCAATTTCATTTACTTTGCGCATTGCTGATGCATGTGGTGGTAAGTAAAATTATTCCTGTGTATTGTACTTTGATGTTCTCCGAAGCATGGCCTAAAAGTTATTTATGTTTCTAGCAGGTCACATGAAGAATATCCATTTTACATTTTACCTGAATGCTGACACTGCACTCTCAATTGCCGAGGAGATGGTTGATGAACTTAATTTGTCAAATGAAAATTCGACTTTAATAGCTGATTTGATCAACCACTTGATTGCAAAACTACTACCCTGCTGGAAGCCTCCGGCTGGAAATCATAGCAGTACTCAAAGTCTACGCAAGGAATTTGCGCAAGTGAGTGGTCAAAGCTCCATGATGTGCTCTTGGGCTTCTGGATCCGCTGGAGTTTCTGGTGATGTCATTTTCAAGCAGCCTGTTTCTAACTCGGATGCAAACAATGGGGCTTTAAGGCTTCCATGGATTAATGGTTCAAATGGGTTTGGGTTTGAAAGATCTGAGAGTAGTTTCTCTGGATCAGTTGTAATGAATGACATTGTGAAGAATTCAGAGACATCTTTTTCATGTTGTGCTCAATCAAAAGATTTGGTTTTGTTGAACACAACTACTCAATTTGTAGCAGCAGATGGAGATCTTTCCAATGAGTTGAAGCTGGAGCTTGATGCAATTGACATGCACTATTGCCAGCGTTTCGATGAAATCATCAAGATGAGGGAGCTAGCAATAGAAGAAGCCAAAAGGAAGTGGATCACAAGGAAGATGTCTGATGCCTGATGTAAACATATAAATATGTATTTTTTTTTACACGCTTTTCAACTCTGCTTAGGCTGATGCTTATTCTTGGGGAATGCATTCTTTCAGTGACAATTCATTTTCCTAATATATAGAATTTGATTCCTTCGGCTATTTTCTTCAAAGAACCAATTATTTTGATTTTCTTTGTCTCTGGTGAAAAGTTTTCTTCAAGAGTAAATATTGTACCCGTTTAGTACAGTTTTGAATATCAAATGAGGCAGTTTTCATCATGACATAATGCCGGTTTCGATCATGACATAATGCCCTGGTTATTGACAGTTCCTGTGAGGAATGGCAACACCATGTGAGTATGCATATACATAATACTCATCTACAATCATTATGAACTCCCTCTCAGTTCATTATCAAAGCAAGCTGTTACAGTTCATGTGCATATGTACTGTGAGATGCATGTATTCCCTCATCGACAATATGAGATGCTAGTGTGGTGTTTAAATGTTTTGGATTGGGTTCCTTTCCTCTAATAGTTAGCTTTTT
Source organism: Pouteria glomerata (assembly GCA_035590655.1). Taxonomy (NCBI): domain Eukaryota; kingdom Viridiplantae; phylum Streptophyta; class Magnoliopsida; order Ericales; family Sapotaceae; genus Pouteria; species Pouteria glomerata. Next base: position 786,711 of record JAVXUM010000020.1, on the reverse strand, counting down.
GGAACAAGGTCTCCGCTTAAAACACAAGAAAAAGCCTCCAGAAAAACTGACAGTATCCCATTTTGAGCTTAAAAAATACATTGCAAAGATATGCATAAGCAGAGTAGTTGATATATTGCACATTGCACAGATATATAATGCTGCAAATGTGGAGCTTCAAAACATTGACAGCTAAATTGACTTCCATGGGCAGAGTAGTTGATCTCCACAGAACCATTATGCATGAAATCAAATCTCTACCATCATGATGCTTTAGTGCTGCCTTTTTAGTAATCTAAAAAAATGGAAGCACATTCTCTACAAAACCATTAAGCATGAAATCATTCCCCTCCCATCACGATGCTTAAAGCCTTTTTATTCGAAATAATCTAAAAAATAGAAGCATATTTGACTCCTAAAAAATCGTAGCCGGCAGTCTGAACCCACAATTTTGTTGTGGCACTTAAATATATATATATATTCCAGCAAAGTCATACCAGTTACCCTTTATTCTGGATCTAACTCAAGTATCATAGCAAATATATTTCACCTTAACAATCTGCTAATAGCAATACTTTTTCTACAAGGAGAAAACAGCAGAACAAAGAAAAGAAGAGCTGTGTGGTTCACTGGGGCAGAAGAAAGAAAACAGCAAATAACATGCATAGCAGGAGCCAAAGTCATGATAGCAACACTGGACCAATTTAACATTAACTCTTGTCTTTGAGGATCTTAAAGGAATTTATAATACTCATCAACCCATGTAACCCTGTTCTATGCACATGATAAAACCATCTACGTTCGGTAGCAAAATAATCTCAGGTGCTCTATTAAGGAATCAGTCACCACTTTCACACAACAATCCAACAGAACATCATCAGTTCAAGTAAGTAGACATCCTTTGCGAGCTAAAAAGCCTCCTCAATGACTCAATTTATAGAACCACTAGTGAAACATAAAAATATCAACTCTTGTATACCAGTCATTTCGAAAGGACAAAATTCCTTAATAGTTTACTGTAAGTAGTTTATAAAAGTGACTAAGTATATTTTTCATATGCACTAACCTTTTTTTTTCTTCTTTTTCATAAAAGATACATAAATATGAACTTTTATAATCGTCTGAATAGTGGAATTCGTCATTTATACTAAATCACTAATTTTTTTTTTTCAGCTCCTGTAATGGCTAGTAGAAGCAAAGGCATGAGTTTATATCAGAAACTTTCTATGAGGTCATAGTTAGCCCATACAAATCATAATGTGCAAATTTGAGCAGAAATAGAAGTTAAGCATATATTACTATAATTAATTCTTAACGTCACCGAGGACTACCGACCTCTGATTGTTACCAAGTTACCAACTTATGACAACTTGACTCTGTTCAGAATCAAACATGCAAAAATTGCAATTAAATGAGCCAAAAACTTGAGCTTGATTATACAAATGACCATAATATTGACAAAACAATCATTCAATTCTGTTTAGTATTTTCAGAGAGCAATACAGAAAAATCTATTGAGCAGAATGGATAAGATAACTTCTCATCAACAATTTCTAGTAAAAAGACAAGTAATTGGTCCAATAAAAAGAATGTATATATGTTTCCTGATAAATGGTCAGATAACAAGAATATTAACAATCAATATTCTCAATCCAAGGCAGTGACGCATGAAACTTCCAGGCTTTCATACACATTAAAAAACATAATGAATCAAAGCATAAAAAAGATCGATATGCACAAAGTCAATTATATCCGATACAATTTCCACACAAGAACACAGCAGAATGCATTGCAAGGACAACGACCAAACAATTTTTAATTGATGACACTTTTTAGCGATGACTGAACAATTTTGAATTGATGACACTTCTTTTGGCCAACATAAAACCAGTGGGAGTAGGGACAGACTTCTATACCAACAGCGGGATAGATGCACAGGCATTTCATAGTGAACTACCAGTTTTCCTTGGCGATTTTTGATTTCTCGAGTATAAATTTCCCTTCCTTGTATTTCTGTGACTCCTCATATGCTCGCATGTACTTCCAACCTAGCAACTCACGGCAGTCACAACAGTAGACATCAGCAACTGTATGAAGACCAGTAATGAGCTGCCTGTCCTCTTTGGCCCCAACTATAATATTCATTGTGTGGGAGAAAAGGAATGCCCGGCCATGTCTTCCCTGAGATCAAAATCAAAAAATTTTGGGTTACATAATTCAGGACAACCTTTTAACAAAAGAGCATAATAATTAAGATCAATTTAAACATAATAGATATAAACTATAAGCATACAGATCAAGCTACCTTGTACTAAAAATTTCAGTCTCCCAAGTAAATTAACTTACTGACAGCTATTTCATTAATTTATTATACTTCTTGTTTTATTTGCAATGATTATAAACCAAGATCTCAGTAAATGTTTTCACAAAGTGAACTAGCAAAAAAAAAAATGTCTTCATAATTGAGTCAGATTTTGATTTCTCAGCTCCTAATAAATGAGGAGATCATGATTCAATTCTTGAATTTCCTTTGTTTTTCGTATCATTTCTGTAAACAAACAGAATGCCGACTCCTTTGATGGGTTTGTAGATGAACTCCTCATTGTAAGGTGAATCGGCGATTAACTACATAACAAACAACTCTTCATCACAATCACAAGGTCGAGAAAATTAGAATAAAATATTCACCTGAAAGGCTTTAGAAATAATATCGTCATGAAGGGCAACGTGGTTTCGACAATTACAGCAGCTGTATAATCTTGGCCCAGTCAACTCCGCCATTGATTCTCAAGATGAACACCAACAACCTAACTTCTGTTTAAAATGGAAATTCTTTTGAGCCAAAGAGCAAGAAACCAAATATGTTATCACTACACAATAATGAGTAATCAAATTGCATACGAAAGAACAAATAAATTCTTTACCTACACTACAATCTACATATATATATATATATGTATGTATGTATGCATATAAAACAAATATTACCAATAACGAGAAGCCTTAACAATATTTCCAAGAATTCAACGGAAACAATAATGTATTATCTGCCAATAGAGGAAACAGGGCAATCTTCAATCCAACTTCTAAATTCAGAAAGTAATCAAATAAAAAAAAAAAATAAAAAAAAAAAAATACTGGGTAATGAATTCAGAAATGACATCAACTGTGAAAGGGATTAAAAAGGCGACTGATTGTGACAGGGTGAGTGCTGAGAACAAACAATATAACTCAAACAAGAACACCAAGATCGTAAAATTGAGATCAGGGACCAAAAAAGAAGTGAACCCAGTAATTGAAAACAGCTGCAAGTGAAGCACTTGAGGGCCTGGACCAACAATCATAAGGTGGGTGTGGGTGTGGATGTTGTTAAGAGACAAATCTTATAATCTTTTTTTTTTTTTTTTTTATTGATAATTCAAGAGTCTGTAAACACGAACCTGGGCAATGTGTATCGGTTTTTGGAAGATGAAATATTCACTGAGAGAGAGAGAGAGAGAGAGAGAGAGAGAGATGGTAGGGTTTTCGGCTTTTCTTCCTGAAGTATAGAGTTGCGTCGGAGGTTGGTGGGTTCTCTGATCAGAAGATGACAAATTGCACTTGGTTTCGTCAACCAGAAACGGGCAAGGCTCCTTTTAGGCTGAAATTACGAAAATGGCCTTTTCTTTCTTAGCTCTTCGGCCTTTCGATGGTCCTTTACGACCTCGAATTTTTAGGGAAAATCTATTTTATAAATTTTTAATAAAAGAAATAATAATGTTTTCTTTTTCTTTTATTCACAAATAAAATAAAAAAATAATTGTTATATTTTAACTTACAAATAAATAAAAAAGATTATTATTTTTTTATACTTACTAATTTTTTTTTTTCTTTTTCCTACTAATCTCGCAAAGGAGCCTAAAGAGTCCTCCTCTCACAGCAGGGTGGGCTGATGACTTTTGATGATCTTTACTTCCAGCTCTCTCTTTTCATTCATTTTTTAAGTTTATTTTGTTTTTCAATATAACAATATCATTCATTGCTGACACGTGTATGTGTCAAGAGATAATAATTTTGAGTAGAGCCTGCCTGTGCCTGAGCACAGGTCATTCATAGTTGAATGATAATGCTGTTCCCTGTAAATTTTTAAAAATATTGAAAAATTAATTAATTTTTTATTTTATTATATAAATTACAAATTAATAATATGCCTTATTTTAAATCACTTACTCAAACACCCACGCAACATAAACTTCACAGAATTTTTTTTTGTTTTGCGGTTGTTCGATTAAAATATATAAAGAATACCGTCCATTTGAAAATATTTGACGAAATACCGATAATGAACGTGCTGTTTCAAACAGCGAGTTAGACGAAGCCTAAAAACGCTATATGAAACTACGTTTTGTACCAAGCATCTGAAAATGCTGAATTAAACAACGCCTCCTTTGAATACTGAAAATGTGAAAACGCTGAATGAAACAACGCGTTCATTCCGTTTTCTAGCTGACCCTTTCTCCCTTTCTCCTTATGCACCTCTTTCCACTACCATTTCTTGCATTCTTTTAACAAATGAAACCTGAAATACAAATTAGGCAAAGAAGAAAATGAAACGGAAACAAATTAGGCAAAAAAGAAAACTGAAAATACAATCTACCAATTTAAAAAAGAATCTAGCTCTCGTGAAAATCGAATGACAGTTTATGATTGTCTGAGGGTTCAAAAATTCAATCCCAAAACAAACTAAAAACTGCCCAAAATTGATAATGTATACCTGCAGCAGCAAGGAGGCTGGCTGGTGAAGCGTCGACGGCCAAAATCACGAGCGTCGATGGGCACTGGGTTGTAGACAACCCAAATCACGACCTCAGTTTAGCAAGTTGCAGAAGACCGAGAGAGATAGAGAGAGTGAGATGAGAGAGACGTTGAAGCAGAGTCGGATGGTACCAAAATACATATAAAACGCTAGGTGGAGTAGCATTTTCTCACTTTAGCGTTTTTCATCTGCTAGGGAAACGCTGTTTGATTTAGCGTTTTTAAGCCAGGCACACAAAACGCAGTTCCATATAGCATTTTCAGTACTCGCTATCTCAGAAAGCGCCTTCATTAGCTGTATCTTGCCAAATAATTTCAAACGGGCGGCATTCTCCATATATTTTAATCAAATAACTGTAAAGCAAAAAAAAATTCAAACTTCACATAAACCCTCTGCGCAAATTCAAATGTTCATGTAGCAGGCTTTGTCGGTTTCTGTTTAGAAAGGTTAAGAAAGAAGGAGAGTTATGGAGGAGGACAAAGTGGGAAGCCATGGGTTATGGTTGTGGGAATTGACCGTAGTCGTCTGGTTAAGGAGTTGCTGGAGAATCAGCATCATCAACGAAATGGATCCAATTCTTCGAGCGAAGGAAATCAAATTCAATTAGCAAGTGGCGGTGAGGTTAGTGGTGGAGTTTTCAGGATGGAAGGACCAATTCCCGGGCCAATGTCAGATATATGGAGAGGGCCTGTAGACTCACATTTTTCAGGGTTACCTCCATTGTTTCCGGGTACCGGAGCAGCCAGTCCGTTAATGGGGCCTAGAGGAATGGGGAGCATGATGTTGATGCCAAGAGGAATGGGTGTTCTTACAATTCACAGTGGCATAACTCCATTAGGGCCAAATCCTCCAATGGGTAGCTCAAATTTAAGTCTTTTGAAGGCTAGGACGGAAGAGGATGATTTGAAGGATCTTTAGGCTTTGTTGAATAAGACGTCTTTTAGGGTGCCGCGGAAATCAAAAACTGGGGAGGAGCTTTTGGATCTCATTTGCCGGCCAACTGCAAAGGAAACTGCTGTGGCTGCAAAGGTTGTTGAATTCATAAGCTTTAAATCATGCAGATTTTTGTTTTCAACGCCTTCATGTGGGGTTCCTGTTGCGCGGATTAGCTGTTCAATTGCGATAACGCATGCTTCTGTTTGTAATCAAATCCTTATAAATTTATAAGAAAGGCTTCATGCAGTAATGCTGGAGTTGCTGCCGCTGTTGAAAGCATCTATGGGTGCATTATTCATTAAAATTGCAAAAGAAATTCAAAGCAGCATTACAAAATGAAATGTTTTGCTTTCTTGACATGCTTTCTGAATTACCTATCCTCTGGCTATGGTAACTCAAGGAGAGGGTGTTAAACAAGATAACATAATGAACTTGAAAGGAAATTCATCTCCTTTATTTTCTTGTCCGTCTATCAGGAGGGGGAAAACACTTGAAATTGTAGAAATGCACAGCTGTCTTCTTCTATTCTGTCAGAAAGTTTAGGAAGATTGGTGAAACACAATTAAGAAGTGGTTTTCCTTTTCTAATCCATCTCCCTTTAGGCAGAAAATAGCACCATTTGAAACTTCCTTTGTTCCTACTCAGCTCTAAATTAAAATTTCAACTGTTCCAAATGTTGAAAAAGAGAAATTTTGTAAACGTTCTCCTTTCTCCTGCATCCCTTGTACCAGAGAGATGCAGGGGCCTTTTAACTAAGAAAGTGTCTAATGCTTTAGATTTATTCTATTTTATTTGCTGCATCTATAGGGGTTAGGGATTTATAAAGCTGTAAATTCATCAGTAAGATGCCTTTTCCATGCGGGTGCTTATTTGTTAGCCAGTGTAATCATATTAACACCTACCATGGTTGAATCTTGTTTGAGTTCAAAACCAAAGGTGGCTCTCAACTAAAGGAGTACTGTTCAGCCTTGACAAAAGAAGATTGCAGACGCCAATCTGGTTCCTATATTGCATGTGAGAAGGTTGGCAAGAATTATAATATGCTTCCAGTGTTTATTAATGCAGAATAGCATGCATTAAATTACTTCATTTAATGCAAAGTTTGATCAGCACTGGTATATGTCACTTAGCATAACAAAGA
>JAVXUM010000020.1:766000-776778 GCA_035590655.1 Pouteria glomerata | reverse complement strand
GGGGGGCGGGGGGGGGGGGGGGGGGAGAATCTCGATGTTAACTTGAAATTGGTTTTTACTCCAGTTTCTCTTCTTTAAACATTTATATGCTGAAAGGGGGCAGCTTCTGAATTTATCACCATGGTCATGCAGCAAAAGATGTTGAGTATTGGCATGCAAAATTATAAAAGGCTACTATTTCCAAAAATTATATTCTAAGAAATCAGATTTATGTTGTCTGAAAATCACATCTCAGTTGTGTTTTCTGTGGAAGCAGTGTGCAATCTGTGCTACTTCTGGTTTCTATTGTAGCCATTAAAAAATGACTCAAGTTTGCTGATCTTTTTTCTTTCAATTAATCAGGTGGATGTGACTTGGTAATCAGTTGAATGGAGTGCGATCAGTGGATGAAGGGTTGCAGGGAAGGTTTAAGGCTGCTTATCCTCATGTAGAGGTGCAGCCCCCATCGCCTCCAAGAGTTTCTGCTGTGGAAGTATACTCTATTGCTGTTCAAACGAGGAGTCCATTTGTGGGAGGTGAATCAAAGTTGACAGGAACACAGTTTACAGGGGGCATAGCTCCGGCCACCAATGTTTCTGAACAAAAAGCCAATGAAACCTGATGTTGGGATGACCAGCTAATTCACCAACTCCATCAAATTCACTTACCTAGGCTATTGTGCTGGTTATGTATCATCTAATGGTTGTGCTGTCAGGTCAAAACAGAGTTCGTAGGTGTCTACAATTCTCTTGGCCATGCAATCCATTGAGTTGTCATGGATCATCAGTGCTGTTGCGATGAGGTCCTATTTTCTTATTTATATTTATTTTTGGGTAAAAAATTTGTCCTGGTCTTTTATATGAGCCCAATTCTAGGTTTAGGGTTTAAGGTTTTGTTTTTTGTTTATATTTTTATTTCTTGATAATCGGGTTTAGGCTTTGTTTATTATAGGCTGCACAGCATATGTAGTTTATGATGGATCAATAGTCTTGCACCAATAGTGGCACCTTTTTTTTTTTTCCCCGGTGAAATGCCATATGTTGTCCTTGCATCGTGTTCTTGCAAGAGCATGCTGGCTATATTTGGATTAAGGAATTGTTAAGATGCAAATGAAGGTTCAGTAATTTAAAATTCTCTCTCTTTTTCAATTGTGATGGAAAAATTAGATAAAAAAAAAAAAAGCACAGAATTTGAGAAATTTAAAATAATTAAATTAAAGAACTAAAGTATTGATGAATACTAAAACTTTGGAATCTGTTCAAATAAGAACATGTGTCACATCTTAATGTTTATTTTTTTGTTTTAACCCACATCTTTTCCTTTTTTTTTTTTTTTTTTTTTTCCGCGGAAAGCTCATTCTAGACATACTCTTAATTTTTCGTGTCATAGTCATTGTTGGGATTTACAGTTTCTTAAACTGAAGGGTGATTACTGCATTGAAACTGATATTCATTGCACATTCTTAGGGCGCATCCTGATATTTGTTTAAACCTCATTCCCAAAACATATATATGTTCTCTCTCTGTCAAATTGGCTGCTGTTTTGGCCATTTTGTGATTCGCGTTTGATGCCTTAACTCAAGGAGATTGAGATGGTGGGTTAGACCTTTGATAATTTCCAGCTAGCAAACCCTATTTATTCCAAAGGACTGGGACCATATCTGCATATATTTCTATATATTCGGGTTCTTTTTGGACTTGCACAGGCTCATTGGTTGGTTTGACATGGAAACCGGAGCCTTCTCTCTTTAGGAACGAGCAAAAGAAGAGGGTGTCGGTTAATATTTTATTTAAACATCGTCTCTTTTTAGGTCACAAAAGGTCTTATTTGATTGGCTCAAATAGATCATACCCTCTCACGTTACTGTGGAAAGTTGGAAAGAACACTAGTACTGTAGAATGGATGAACCATGAATGACATTTCCATACCAGATTCAAAACTCTTAACAAATTTTTTTTATTCTCGTAACTTGCCCAAAAAAGAATTACATGAACACATTGAAATAAATTAAATAAATTGCAAAAAGAAAATTCAAATTTCTGACTGTTTGTCACATGGATTCAGCTTTCAGCGGTTAAGCTCCAATCCATTCCAGAGAGATCTGAAACACCCATATCATCTCCTCCTCATATATTATATGCTGCCACTGATCAGATAACCAATCGCAGCCGACAACAATATAAGCAGAATCGGAATACTTATTGATGAAGAAGAAGAAGAAGAAGAAGAAGAAGAAAGGGGAGAGGAAGGAGCCATAGGGATGGAGCCGAACACAGTAGGGTAAGAGGGTGCAGTACTGTCTGGTAATGCAGTGGGGCCGTAAAAGGGTGAGAATGCTGCAGACCCATCTCCAGCAACAGAGATGCGGAGTTTCTGGGATTTATCACAATGATCAGCTACTCCACTGGTGAAGTACAACTCCCCTGGCTTTGTGATGTTGAAAAGAGAGTTTCCATTGTTCATGTACAAGATTGGATCTTTGAGGCTGCAGGTGTTGAATGACTGCTCTGTCACTTGAATGACTGAATCTTGGCTTGGTGGGTATAGGAACACTGCAGAGAAGGAAAAAAAAAAAATGGGAAAATTAGATCACAGAAGGAAGGAAGATCACAATGAGACTAGTGCTGTACTTACAGAGAGAGTCTCCAATCTTGAAGATGTGTTTTTCGGACCAGCTGGTGTAGACATGAGGATTTGCCCAGGTGGGTAAGCCCCAGGCATCTAAATCTCCCACCTTGTATTGGTAGCTCAAAACTTTGGTTTGAATCAAAAGGAGGAGCTGCAGAGAATACAACAACTGGTAATTTGGACTTCGAACACTCTTCATCTCTCTGTCTCTCTCTGTCTCTCTCTCTCTCTCCCCCTTCCACTTTCTTTCTCTTTCTCAAATCTAGGAGAGAGTCGTGATTAAGCATAGGGGGAGTTATTATTGGTGTGATTGTCTGTCGACAGATTGTAGGAGGACAAAAGGACAAATTGGAGAAATTTTACCTGAATACCCCTTTTCATTAACAGGAATGACAATGCATGTTTAAGAGATGTTGACCGGACCACTGTTAGCTACTTGTGATGTTGAAAGACGCTAAACCCCTGTAGATACGTTTTATCGCTGCATTTGGTAAATAAAATAAATTTTTATAAATCTGTATAAATATGAATTACGAGATTATAAAATATTATCCTTTTATTTATAACATAAAAAATAAGACACTAATTTTTAAATTTTATACAATTTTATACTCATTATACAAAACTCGAGATATTAACTTTTTATTTTATACAACTCCAAACACACCCATTATTTGTTTTGAACATGGCATCAATTAAATGAAGTTTTTTTATTGAATTAATTTGGTGGGAAACTAGAGGTGGCCTGTGCCTAAAGGCACGGTTGCCACTGAGCCTCCTACCGAATCTGTCATTGAACCTGTCATGTAAGATAAAAGTCACATCATTGCTCTAAATTGTTGTATAGATAACGAAAGTAAGTAATATTACGTGAGTACACATATACGATTGTATTGACAAACACATATTAAGACAAGAGGGTTTGAAGATGAAAATTATTAAAATACCCCTTATATTTTAGTTATATTATAAATTAACATTAGTTCAACTTTTAAACACGGAGCCTACAAGAATATAATTGAGTATTTTTTTGTGAAAGATGATCAATTCTTCTAATGTACCATTGAATAATTTTGTGATTCAATAATATAATATATCATAATAAATTTTATAAATAATAAAATATAATCATGATTATATTTTTTGTTACAAAAATCGTTCCATATAAATTTTCAAGTGGTGTTAATATGTTTAGCTGAATTAATAAATTGTTCACTGATATAATTTTTGATTTGATTAATTTTTTTCCCCTTGAAAGGCAATATTAGTTCTCTCCCACTCTCAATCTTGACGTGACTCACTATTTTAGGTATTTTATGTCACTCTTGATAAAAATTTTAAATTCCTTACTATTTGATTGAATATAATATAAAATTAATGTTTTATGAGGTATTGTTTCTTAGATCTCTCACTATTTGATTGGATATAATATGAAATTAATGTTATATGTGATATTTGCTTCTTCTTTTTTGTGTTTGGTTAATAGGATACGGAATGAAATAAAAAATGTTATTTGACATACAATCGATAGGAGATAATTTTTGATATTTAGATCTAGGAGGAAAACAAATTTGAAACTAGAGATACAATAACAAATGGAAATGGTATTATATATATATCCTCATTTTGAATGGTAATACAATTTAGAACAAATAAAAGACCAAAATCAAATACAATAGGCCCACAAGTTTAACAATCCACCTCATATCCCTTGACCAGATAAAGGCCACGCATGGGTAAAAGTCTCCGGAACTACAATAAACTGAGGTGAGGAAGATGATAAGATCAGGTGTGACTTTAGCCTTAAATTAAATCAGATGTATTAAAACTTGGTTTATACAAAAATGAATGTAATTGATTTGAAAGGGGCATATGGTTAACAATAGCACATGGGGACAGTTGGACAGGAACGAAGGATACAACTCAAGATGGGAATGAATCATTGTTAAGAGTTTAAGGGAAGAGAAGGTGGGGAGCACTGAAATTGTCAAATATATGATTGGATGCAGATGAGAGAGTCACGACTCAATTATCATATCATCATGTGGAGTTGGCATTACAACACAATGAAATGTCTCTCGAGTCTTCACCCACATGGAAAGTCATCTTGAATCAACGACGTTCTCTGTCCCATGTCCTATGTCCTATGTCTAAGAATGAGCTGTATGTTGTGTCCATTATGGTAATAATCCCTATTCTTGGATCGGTACGCAATTCTTAAAGCCCTAGAAATAAGTTCGGGCGTTCTATAATACGTCCCAACAGTGCCTCCCTCTCTACCATTGGATCAATACGCACAACCCTACTAGAGCCATCATCCTTGGATCAGTACACTATTCTTAAAGCTCTAGCAAAGATTTCGAAAAACCTAAGGCCCAACAATGCCTCCCTCTCTGCCATTGGATTAGTGCAAGCTACCCTGTTAGAACTTTAAGAAGAGATGAGTTATAACTACGCACCTTAACCCCAGCTGACGATGCAAGTTGACCGCAAGAGTAACCATCAGCCTATCAATAAATGCGGGTAGAGCCAATCTTCTTGTCTATACTGATTTTGTGATCAGTTATTTTGTGATAGCATTTAACACCTGGGCTATACAGAGCAATGCTGGTAGAAGCAACACGGAATAAAAACATATTGATATCACGAGTTCTGTATATATTTATTTTCTTCTCATGTGGGTCAGGAAAGGAATCGTGAGACACTGTAACGTCAGCTGAAGTTTATCTCGTTAAATACATTTGCTCCAGACAAATAAAACAATGCAAACTATCACCTTTAAATTTAGCAATACATGACAAAATCAATGGCGGTCTTTTCTTTCATTGCCTCTCGACAAAACCAGATCCAAACACAACCTTAATATCTTTTTCACCATAAAAGAATGCAATCTGAAATTCCTGAAACCTGCTACAATTACCCGGGTGAGAAATAAATAAAACATGCACCATCAATAATGAATAGTAGCCTTGATCAAAATGATTCCAAAATCAACTGAACTGACACTTTCTTTCCACTTCGAGTAAAACAAGACCGAAGCACAAATTGGAAGAGGAAAATCGAAATTGCTGCACATTGTGCACAAAACTGCTGTCAGGAGTACCCACTCAAAGGTGCTGATATGGTGGATTCTCTGTTTACAGCTTCAAAGCAGCTCTTGCCATAGCTAGTGCACCCTCATAAGATTGGTTTCCCCCAATAAACCCACTCATGTGGACAAACACACAACCTGCTATTCCAGCCTCCTTCGACAATTCATCATCTCTCAAGCCACGCCACTGAGATGGAAGAGGCTTGCGGCTTTCGAACTTATCAGGAGATACTGCCACTGCTTGCACCCGCCAGTGTTTGCTCCTGTCATCCTGTAAATTTTACAGAATAAGCAAAGCAGTAATTTTCTTCTCAAAAGTATGTGCCAAACACAATTTGGAGACGGGTGAGATTATAAAAACACCCCCATAGGTTGGGAACATTCCCTAATTTTTTTATTTTCTGATGGGCAAATAATTAGTTTTACATTGTTATTTCAAATCCATTATAATCCATCACATTAAAATTTTCAAATTCAACTTGAAATACATACTACACTTTTTAATTTATATTTCAGCTATTCTCCTTCAATAATTAGTGCCAAATCATTTCATTTCAAAGACATAAATTCTAATGAAACCTTACTTCTAAAGGATTAATTATTTTATTTATAGTTACATGTACATACAGCCAGCATTGATTTAAGAAGTAACAACACAGAAATTGGTAGTTGCAGAAACATTTAACCATGGCATAGACAATCTCATCCAAAAAATGGCAAAAAGATAAAGTTGAAACCTGGTAAAGCACATATTTAATGGGTGGGTTAATCTTCATCTCCTCCTCAAGCTCAAACAGGTGAAGCTTCCACTGTCAGGGAGATAAAATCAAATAAGCATCCTCTAAACTGTTGTGAACATGGTTGACAGAAATAGTTTTGTAAGTATTATCAATATCTTCATATGATAAGTGATAAAAGATTGAGTATTATCATTCTAAAGTAACATATTTTAATTCAGTTCAACAAAATAATAGCTAAAGGCGCTTCGAATATTTGCAATATCCTACAAAGTAATTTCCAAATAACCTTGTCGGACCTATAAATTGCACTAGCTTGGAGTTTTTTTCATTACTTCTACATAGTGGAAGAATAACATACAAGAGTTAACAGGTAGCAGCCATACATCAAATTCTAGAGAATATCTTCTCTTCTATCAAATAAAAGGGCAACTCCTATTCACCAAAGCTTCCCTTGTAATCCAGTTTACCCCCAAATTGTCTCCCAAGTTCTCGCAACTATTTCTCAGCTTGAATCAGTAAGTTCTACCGACAATTTGGTTGCTCCTAGTTTCAGGTATTCCAATTAGTTTTCCTCTGTCTAAGCATTTAGCTGGACATTATTTCCTAGAAATTCCTTGTTTATTAGAGCAACTAATCTTTAACACTAGCTAGTCAACAGAGAACTATGCAAGCAGTAGTACAGACCCTGATGACTCACTTTCACAGCAGAAAAAAATTACTATATTCAGTATAAAGCAATAATTTAAAAATCAAGCCAACAAATGCAGATTAAGTAGCCGAAAAAAAAGTGCTGGTAATGACAGATAAGGTCATATCAAGTTGATGGAGGGATCTCATCAGTGATACTTACAGGGCAAAATCTATTCAGAACCATAATTTCTCCACTCGGATCGGTATCTTGTCTTGATGCAAGACACCCAACAACAATTGATCGTGCTGGTAACCATGATTTTACGTGAAACCTAACACTCTTTGGGCAGAAAAGGCACTGTTATTCACTTCTTCCAACTTTTTAAAACTTAGTTGAGGTAAAAATATAAATGAAATAAAAATTAAAAGTGGTATGCTTTCAAGAAATTCTCACATCCAAAAACTCGCAACCAGCCAAAGCCATTGCCCGTTGAAAGGCTTCATTTTCTTTCTCAGGTGACTGATCAGGGTCCATCCAGTCCAAATTCAATCTTCCAACTCTAGCAGACAAATGTGTATTATTCACATATCTTGGAGGCTGGTCTGTGTCATATTGATTGATTCCATTGTCAATAGCATCAATTGCCTGTAACAAGCAAACAAGAACTTCAAAAATATCAATTTGCACAAGCGTGTAGGTTGACAAGCAAATCTTTATTCTAAAACATAACAGCCCAAACTTCTACATTAAGTATGAAGTTCTAGTTCCCAAACCATAAACCAAGTTTGGTTCAAATTGCAGTATACAACAACTCGTTTTCTCACTCACTCACTCCCCCCATCCCAACCCAACCACCACAAACACATTCTCCTCCAAAAACAATTAAAAAAAAAAAAATCTTGTACTCCTCCACCAAACAACTCTAAAGTTCACTGATATCAAGCTGCCTCTTGCTATTCCACTGAAGCCATTTGCTTCATTAGTATAGATCAATTACTTACACTTTTGGTTTGAGAAAAAACAGGGAGACAGACAAAATCAAGATCAACTATTTTTCCCCTTCTGTAGGCAAGCAAGACTTGCTCAAATTAAAAGAAAAAATATTGGATAGGTAAATAATACCACTTTGGGTCTTTCAATGAAAAACTTGATGTTCTCTCTTCCCTCTTCTCTCAAAGTTGATTTGTTGCAATGTTTTCTAAAGTTTTTAACCAATTCAGTTTTCTGATCGAAGCTGACGTAGTATAAACTTATTCTCCAAATAGTGCATTTGCTAGATGTTGCTTTGATTAAGCATTACTGCTCTAAGATTTTTTGATATTGAATGGCAGTATGGAATCATCCTCACTTCACTCTGCCCTAGATTATCATTTCCTTCATTATTAAAAATTGTGTAACAAAATAAAAAGGAAAGCCACATGATGGTGGGATTCAATCCAAGAATTTTGGCACCACCACCAAGAGATTTTGCCGACAGCTTCCTCTGTAAATATTACACACAAATGTTAAATTTGCTTTCAATTTAAACAAACCACCTTGAACGACAATCTAAAATTCACACACTAGAACACCAGTAAGATGTTGGTTAATGTTTTCCTTTCCTTTTCATTTTTCACACATTTAGTATCATCAGTACCACTGATTAGGAGGAATAAAAAATTTCATCCAACTGGAAAGAAACACAAGAATTTTTCAAAATTGAATACCTCCATGAAACTTTTATAAATAGCCAAAAATAACCGTTGGACATCTGGATGGCCTTCATCAAGCTGAAGCTCCTTTGCAATTATCTCCATGCCATAATGCTAAAGTTATTAAAACTAAAAATTAGATTGCATAAAAAGGAAACATCATAAAAGTAAGGCTATACTAAATCACATAAAAGAGATTAAAAAAGGGTAAGAGAAAAACTAAGCCCCCATTTGTTAGCATTTTTGTTTACTTTTTTTTTTTTTAAAAATATTTAGCAAAAAAAGGTGGTCGAGGGACCTATTCTTACTTTTCTGGTGCCAAAAAAATGAAAACTTGTTTGAATATTTAGGCAAAAAATGGAAATAGGAAAATTGTGTTTTCCCCTTTCATAAACATTTTGTCAATTTTAGACCCCAAAAAGAACATTTTACCAATTTTTGTTCCATCCCAGTAAAATAATTAATGTCATTCAAATATTTTATTAAATTAAAATTATTTTTAATAGATAGTATATTATTACAATGATTTATTTTATTAAAATTAAATTAATTACTATTAAAATAATAATTTATGATTAAATGATTTATTTTATTAAATTAAAATTATTTAATATTAAAGAATAATTTATGATTGAAATAATTTATTTTATTAAATTTAAAAACAAGTATTTTATTAAAAATAAGGATAATTAATGCAACCAAAATTGTATTACCAAAGGCCCATCTTTTAAAAAAAAAAAATACAGAAAATGATCATTGCTACACATAAGCAAAAAAAATAAATAAATAGAAAATAAAAAAAAACATCAATGTTACTGTACACTGGACTTGCTCAATCCAAGTGGTGAGATTGAGCCATACACCAGACTTGCTCAATCCAAGAAATATGCTTTACCTTGTAAACAAGGCCCGCACTACTGAGCTTAGTAGTGAAACCATGCCCAAAAACCTGCTCAAACCCTTTCTGGTGATGGTCGTAGCGGTCACGACTCGGATCATACACTCCCCCAACATCAAGCACCGCATCCAGGGTTTCCAGCACCTGAAAATTTCATTAAACTGTAACATTCAACTTGATATACACCCATATAATAGAAAATGCATACTGAACCCAAATCAGTACTAACCAGAGGGTCTCTGGTCCGAACGATCTCGGCACCGGAGAACTTGTTGGTGAGGCGAATCATAAAGCAACCCAAGGCTTCGTCACAGTGGAAGCTTCCATTGTGAGTGCCGACTCGAGTTGGAGGTGAACTAGTCGGAGAACCAGCCGAGAAAGCAGAAACCCTAGAGTTGGCCATGAGAAGAGACTGAGCAAAGGGACTCCGGAAGTTGAGTAGCCCTCTTCCGACTCTGAACATGCCCCACGATGCCCCTCTCTTTCCGCTTTCTAGCAATAAAGAATTAGAAAGCAATTTCGGGGCAATTCGTATCGTCTCGTCTCCTGCTTCGTTCATATTTCGCGTTTGATTCAATTATATATTTACATATATTAAAATTTAATGAATATATTAAATAATTAATTTAATTCAAAACTAAATTACAATATATTAATTTTCAGTTAATATTTTTGTATCATACTAATTTGTATTTTTTATCAATAATTTTATTTTTATATTCATATCGTCTTCTCTTCGTATTTATTTCACCTGTTTTAATAAATTAGATGCTTTTGATCTCCGTCGAGGAAGAAAATGTGGAAGGGATCATAACATTTTAATACGAATGGATTAACAAAATATAATAGAATAAAAATATTTATTAATATATATATATATATATTTTTTTTAATTAAATTTAAATTTTAAAATTTCATATTCTTTTTTTCATTTATCATTAATTTAAATTAAATAGGTAAATCAATAAGATATAACGAATTAACGTATTTATTTTTTATTTATTGTTAACGTTATAAATTTATTTATTTTTTAGTTAAAATTACAAATTTATTTTTTTATTATGTTATCTATCTAATATAGAGAAAGTACAAAAAAAAAAAAAAAAAAAAAAAGATTTAT
>JAVXUM010000020.1:664233-676398 GCA_035590655.1 Pouteria glomerata | reverse complement strand
GACTGAAAAGGAGGAAGCATTTGATCTTTTGAGGGGAATGTTGTCTGGCTCGAGGACACACCAGATCTATGCATATATATGTATATGTGTGTGATCTAACAACGCAGTGATCAGTCCTAGGATCAATTTTTGATCACTTTTCCAACTCACGATAGTTGAGAAGAAGATCATGGATCATGTGTTAGTGTCGTCGGACCAGGCTTCATTCCCCCCAATTGTTGCTTCCATATCTCAAAACACAACCGCTCCATATTTAATCTGGCTCTGGATCACGAGGAGGTGGAGGTGAACTTTCTTCTCTCTCTCTCTCGATGTAATTATTTTGCTGTTTCAACCATTCGGGTTTATATTTTCGTGGTTTGTTTTGGTTTCAGCTGAGAATTAAGGTAGTTGGGCAAGAGCAGATTGGTGTAATCATGAAAGATCTTGACTACTTTTTCTCTGCCACAGAAAGAGGGGGAAGTTTTCATCATTACTCTGCAATGTTTATTTATTTTTTTTCCCACGAAATTTAATTGAGGGCTTTTGTCAGTCACTCTTTCTGAGATTTCATAACTATGCTCATGATTTTCGCATGATGGCTTCAAGAATCTGCCCTGTCTGTTTGTGCTGTTGCTTGATCCGCCTTTTACATACCTTGACGGACGATATATATACATATATATCAAGAGTTTTAAAAATCTAAAGTCATAAATAGCAGCTTTTTCTTACTTACTAGGGTTTCATGGTTCCAAATGTTTATTTATTTATTTTTTTCTCCCTTGATCTATTCTTTCAGAGAATCATCCACATCGTATTCGAAGCTAAATGGTAGATAACTAATATTCCCAATGTCCTTCTCTTTAATATATATATCTGAAAAAGGATGTTTGCTTCTGCATCAGACAAAAAGTCTGATGTTTGCTTCCCTATTAAATCATCCAAGTAACCGATGTTTTTCTATAATTTTTTAAGAATCTTTTTGCTGTTAGAAACACAGAAGTTGTGTGCAAATTTGTAGTTGGGGTTATGCTATATACTTGGTAGTGGACATTGTTATTCTTGTTGATTTAGTATTTTTGCAATTGCTTGTTGTAGTTGTCTTTTATGTCAGCATTTTGCATTTATTACCTTTTCATCTTTTATGTCTGCATTTTACTCTGGTTTGCCTGGAACTAACTAAAATATCATGATAGATATTTTTTTTTTAAGTTTTGTCATTGTCATTGTTATTGTTGTTGTTGTTTTATCGGGGTTCAAAGTTTATAGTTCTCTTCATTTTGTTTTGTTTCTTAATTATAGAGAAGTTATTGTTGACTCCTGTAAAGCATATTACTTGGATTGCTTCATCAGGAAAGTTGAAAGAACAATCATTCAGAACAAATATATGAAGATGTGCTTGAGAAGCAACCCACTTGCAAGAACAGGAAGAACCCTGAGCCAATGTTATCACCACAGATCGAAGTTCAGAAGTCTCATTGTCTTTTGGTACAATATATTAATTTCGATTTTTCATTCACAAATTTGAAGTTTACCTAAGTTAAAACAATGTACCTTGGATTGATGTGAAGCCGAAACTTGGAAAGGTTCTAGCCCTTAATTGATCAAAATCTAAAAGGGCAGAAATCTGGAGCAGATTCAGCTGCAGTGCATATGTGCCTTTAGCTTTCCATTTATCATTTAAGCCCTTACCAGTTTGTCATGTGTTAGTTGATGAAGAACATCCAGGGAGACATTTCATTTCAGGGCTTTGTAAGAATGCATATGAGTTGTTCTTCAACATTCAAAAATGTTCTAGGGCAGAAATTGAACTGTTGATGCATCAGCAAGTGTGCCTTCAATCGAATATCTTGTCAAGGAACAAACAAAATGGGTTCAGTCAGAACCGGTCACAGGAACAGGTCTTTTTGCTTAGCACAAACCAACCAAAAAACACACTATTTATTATGGTGATGTGCGATCAGAGTTGCAAACAAACCTCGCTGAGTGATGTAGTATTTTATTCCATCTTAAGTTATTTTATTTTATTTTTTATGAAGTTTGAAATTGTGTTCAAGTTTGATTTATTAAATGAGATAAAACGAAATAAATTGTGAGTTATAATTTGTACATTCAAATAAGAAATAAATAATTTTAAAAAATTTTAAAACTTTGTAACACATTCAACGAAGCCTACATTATATGAAATAAAAATCTAAAATTTACAAGTGTATTAAAAGATTCTTAAAATTTAAGTCTCACTCATCCCCTTAGGACTACCCCTTCTTAACTTGAGGTATACGGTGTACGTGTATATATTTGATTTTATAAGGAGTCAATACCAAAAGAACTTTTAATTTAACTTAAAAACATTTTAAACCACTTAATGGCCAAGGGTAGAGGTCAAATTTAAAGTTTTGATCATTTTTTTTTAAAACGAATTTATGATATCTATCATAATAATAAAGGTGTTCAAACAAATTTAAAAACAAAAAAGGCGCGTTCAACGCGTTAAAAGTCTCTTAAAATTTTTAAAAATTATTTTTTTATTTCATTATATAAATTATAAACTTATAATTTTTATTAAATTATTTTATTTTATCTCCCTTATCATCAATCTAAACGCTTCCTTAAGTAACCAAAAAATGGATTGGGTTATATTAACAAGAGAGGTGTGTTCGTGACTGTTCTGGGTTGGTGTGTGAAGGCGCTCATTAGTACCCGAAATAATTTGTTGTTTTTACAAGGTCTGAAATATCTACAGAAGAATTTTTCCGCCAGCAAAAATACACATATATATATGTATATATTAACAGGAGGTTTGACTGAAAAAATGAAGAGAAAAATACGAACAAACAATTGGAAATGGTGGTGGGGGTATGTTAACGAATTAAAAAAGGTTTAAAAGTATCGTTTTGCTTTTGAAAGAATGAAGTTGATGGCGTTCGTTGTGGGTTTTACCCAAGCACATGCAGAGGTGGGCGCGGTACACGAATGAAAAGGAATGGAAATAGAAAAGGAGGTAATTTGACGTGGAAATGGAGAAGAGGAGGGTAATTTGATGGAGAAAGGTGAATGAATGGGCGAAGCGTCAGCCCAATAACCCTTCCTGACTGACAGAGGCTGGTCTTGAGCCGTAGCTCATTGTGTCATCAATTCCTGAAGATGAGGCATCGATAGTATGAAAACACTTAATGCCTTTAATGGTCTGAAACCCAGTTTCTTTCTCTCTCTCTCTCTCTCTCTCTCGATCTACCTCTCTTTTTATCGTTTCTCTCACCATTTTTACCCTAC
The DNA here is from genome assembly GCA_035590655.1 of Pouteria glomerata. Taxonomy (NCBI): domain Eukaryota; kingdom Viridiplantae; phylum Streptophyta; class Magnoliopsida; order Ericales; family Sapotaceae; genus Pouteria; species Pouteria glomerata. The sequence continues at coordinate 673,146 of JAVXUM010000020.1, read as the reverse complement.
TAAAGTATAGTCTACATCAGCATCCATTCCATGGATTCCTATTTGCACCTAACAGTGGTTAAAATAGACAACGATATATCTGCTTTTTACAATGTTCGTATGCTTCAGAAATTTGCTAGGCATCCAGCACAATGATGTCAGCCGGAGTTATGCACCCCCCTTCCATATCTATCAGTGCCCCCTCCAAAAAAAAAAATTAATTAATTAATTAATAATTAATAATAAAAATAGCTCGAGAGCCACCTGAACTCACTTGTACGTCCTATTCACTTCAGCAATTATCATTATGTATTTTTTCTTTTTTTCTTTTTTTTTTTTTTTTGGGTGTAGTTTTATACCCATATACCTGGCTTGTTTAGCCGGGGGACGAAAAAAAGGATAAAGATAAAAATTTTATGTAATCCTTAAACAGTAAAAGAGACGAGAATAGTAATTTTTAACCTGCTCCATACTCATTTACATATCCACAAAGATCATCTGTGTCCCAAATTCATCATGAATGTGTATTAATTAATAATTTGAAAAGTTTCATTATTAATGAACATTTATAATAGGTCAGTAATTTGGGACATAAATTTGAGATAGTAGATATAAACACTCATGCTATGGACACAGTTGATGCTATCCAAAACCTGGGGCAAATTGTGTTACTTGCATATTAAAATGAGGAACCAACTTGTCTTTGTCATTGTCGCGGGAATATTTGCATTTGAGTTTTATTTAGCAAGTCCTTAATTAATTGGTATAGTCTGTCGTCGCCAGTCACTATTATTTTTGTTTTGCTTTGTTTTATTTTTATTTTTTTTAAAAGAAGCTTAATGTATGAGTGTTAAGACTTATTAGTGTTTGGCGCAATAATTTTTATTAAAAAAATTTAAAAATTTATAAAAATTTTTAAAAATTTATCTCACAGCACGAATTACGAACTTATAATTTATCTTATTTTATTTTATTTTTTACCATACCAAACACCCCATGCGTTTTGTTTGGACTTGGGAAACTTTAATGCAATATTATATATAAAATTATTCAACAAGAAGTAATACTGAAGAAATAACTTTTCCTTGTTGGAATTTGTGTGATCCTTTATATCACTTTTAAGTGAACAGTGCTTGCCTGCAATTCACCTCCTCTCAAGGACTAACTTTCAAAAAAAAAAAAAAAAAACAAAGTAAGTAATGATGTGATGTAAAAATCACACATGCCAAAATTTAGTCAAGTGAAAGTTAAAATTCTTTAGAATTTTTGATTTGTTTTTAAAAATATTTTGAAATGTTAAGGATAGCGTGGTTGTTTTTTTTTTGTTTTTCAAATGATGATGGTAATTTTTTAGCATAACCCATTGGCATAACTCCAAATCTATAAAGAATTGGCGCATATGTATTAAGTTTTACACGAATTCATGTAATAATAGAGGATATATTGAATTAGAATATATGTAGTTATAATCTCCATTGAGTCATGAAAAAATTCTGATTCTAGGTTTGGCCAACCGTGTGCATGAATAACTTTTATGTTGCTGTAAGCTATAATTTTTTTAAATTCCGGACACGTCTTAGAAGAACTTAACTTCATATGGTAATAATTGTCGGATAAAACTAAAAATATGAAATATCGCAATAAATATTTAAAATGAAATACGATATTTCTCTAAAATATATTTATAGAGAAAAACATTAATAGAGAGAAGAATGCAATATGGTAGATTTTCTAGATGACTATTTAGCTATGATTAATTGTTTTTCTTTTTTCAAGATCTACAATTTGAAAATTAATCTCTTGAAAAACGACAAATTTTCTGACATTTATTAATATAGTATATTGTCTTCATATAATTTTTATTAAAGATGTCTAATTCAAAAATTAATTTTTATATAACTATATCTTTATCAGGTTAAAACTTAATTATAGCAATAAAATTTGGTCCCAAACTTTATTATTGCCATGGAAAGATTTTATTGCAACTCGAATTGGTTAGAGAGGAGAGGGGATAGCACATGAAAAGCCCTCCACGTCTTGGTCATTGGTCTTGAGTTCCTTGCGTGCGCACTCCTCCCCTAAACTTTGATATCTAATGTACGAAGAATGAAAAGGTCAGGTAAAAATTATATATAAATCGTTCTTTTACTTTGATTTTACCGGTTTAACTAAAATGTGTCAAATCCACGAAATGCCAAAAATTTTATACACTGATAACTATTTTTCCCTTTTTTTTTTTTTTTTGATGAGTACTATATAGCTAAAAAAAAGTTACCAAAAAAAGAGGCCTTGTGGACTTATTATTACTTCTTTAAAAAAAAAAAATCACAATTTTTAACCCTAAATTCCGTATAATGTAACTCACCCAACTTGGGCAGCTAGCTCTGAGTACAAATATTCGAATTTTCCGATAAAAATTATAGAAGGAAAAAAATATAATAAAGGAGAGACATGGGAAGAAAGATAATTTTCCATTGTTGGCCTGCTTTGGGATCAGATTTGAAGATACTGACAGGATTCTCTCTCTCTCTCTCTCTCTAATATAGATAATTGATATAAATGATCTACTTATTTATAAATTATATTCCTTTGTATTTAAAAATCACATTTATATGGCAATTAGAACATACATTTTCCATCCATTTTCAAGGAATTGCGACCAATTTTTATATTAAAAAAATATGATTTAAACTAAATGAGTAAGAGAAAAGGTATAGATAGTCGTAAGTGCGCAACTAAGTATTGCTTAAGCAAATATTTAGAACTCTCACCAAGATTTTCAAATTACCTACATTAACTGTCCAAATTTTCTCTATAGGCTATGCCACAAGTGCCAAGGCAATACCCAACCTTTAACAAGGTTGTGCTGGGCCGTTAATGTTGACTGGGCCTTTCTCCTGATTGATTTACGATCAGAAATAGGTGGAGTACCGTATGAGCATCAAACCCAGAGGTCTGCAATTTAGTATTTAACGAAATATATGGTTACTCGATTGTCATAAAAATTGCCAATTAATTTTATACTTCATCAATATATAAAGTTGTATATCTATGAAATCACTTAACCTAGTATTAATAAACTCAATCAAATTTTTTTTTTTTTTTAGAAGATGTTTGTAACCAAAAGATGAAAAATTATGAGTTCTAGGATGGAGGACATTCAACTAAACTTCTTCCACCTGAATATTCGGGTTATAAATGTTAACAACAAAGGAATAATATGGTCCATGATGTCTTACGGAGAATATTTGTTCGAGTCCACAATTCACTCTGTCAAGCGACAGATTAATTTTCAAGTTTACAAGGAACAAATTTTGAATTTAATGAAGCTTTTTGTTAAGAAATCAGGAAAACTCATTTGATGCACAATGTATATATACATAATATAATAGTTCTATAATAATTCTCTTTGTGGGAAATTAAACACTAGGAGAGAGTTTCTTTTGCCCTACAGGATTAACTAAGTAGAGCAAGATTGAGCTTGAAACTTGAAAGTACCTTTTAGATCACAGGTTTGATCGATTCTTTTTTGGGCGCTCTGAATTTAACGGGTGTTAGATTATGAGAGTAATGCTGCAGTGTGCGGAGTTTCAAACTCATGACCAAAGGTCTTGGGAGATTTCTCCATCATAAAAAAAACAGGAGAGAGTTTCTTTTTAAAAAGGGGTTAAGTAATCCATCCTAATTTGAACAGAAGTCTAATACAGAAAAATTCTAGTCGCTTTGCGAGCATCCAAACCACTTTGCACACAATTTGTTCATGACAACGATCGAGCTACCAAAAGTAACTTTCTTAGCGATTTCAAATTGCCTTATAATAGTGAACCCGTAATTTACCAGCAGAGGGTATGCCAATTTACTGAAATTTCCAACAAGAGACAAGGGATGAAGCTGAATTGAATTCATGCTTATTATATATTTCACTGATCCCTAGCAATGTTTTTACCGTGGTGTTTTAATTTTGCATATATCTGTTACGTGTATTTTTAGTTTTTGCAAGCTCCAATTCCAAATAACAAGCTTATGAACAACATACCTTAGCATATACCTAAATATACAAGATTGAAATTATTATTTTGTTCATGAATCACCAATTTATAAATCATAAACCTAACAAATATATATATATATATTTATATATTTATCAGCAAACTTAATTTAGCAGTTCATTGAAATTGACGTGTGGATTTTCGTCCTTTGAAGAATCGACTGGTGATGATCCAACAAATTTCAAGGATTGTGACAATAGTTTGCAGTTGGCTTGGGGCATTCGGAAGCGCTTGCTTACTTGGACGGGCCTGTATTGGTATGTAACTTACTGAAGAGACTTCATCATTGGGCTACCTGGCCCGCTCTGAACTTCCTCCAGAATTCCAAGCCCAACATCCAGAATGGCCTCTGAAATAGATGAGATTGCTAGCTCGACCTTCATCTAGCCCAAGAAGAACGGGGACCTAGTACCTTGATCGCACGTACGCAAACTCTAGGAAACAGTTACGGTGGCATATTGAGCTTTTAGCACATATTGAATATATACAGATGTTGATAAATAAAATAAATTTTTTAAAATCTTTAAAAGTTAAATTACTTTTTATCTCATTGTACGAATTAGAAACACATAATTTATTTCATTTTATCTTATTTTTTCTCACTTTTTATTACTCCAAACAAACTCTTCTGCTCCATATATCTTTTATCATGTTCCTATTATACTGTTTCATTTTGGAATTTCATTATTGCGATACACCCGCCATGGTTTAGTGCTAAAAATTGACAATTATTATTACATATTTTCGTTATGTAATATTTTTAAATTCTTCTAATTCTGTTACACTTTCTAATTTTTGTATTTTTTTTTAATTACATTCCATTACATTTATTATTTTTCATCATCAACATTACATCAACTATTCCCCTAAAACAATGGGCTTTAGTCATTTTTACAAGCTATGATTTGAAGGTGAATTGTCGGCACGCTGGGACTTATGCAATCACTGCTCAATTGGAAAATAGAACCAACTGGGATTCTGGGAGTCCATAGTTGCCTATCCCATCTGCGGTCACCAGACTTCAACTTGGGCTGGGGATGGGCTCGCCATCATATCGGTCCTTTACAATCCCAAGAAGGCAAAAGTAACGAGAAGGCCACCGGAGTACTTGTACATGAATGCTTGCATATATATATATATATATATATGGGTGCGTTGAGTTTATAAAAAATTTTTAAAAAATTTTTAAAAAATTTATAAATTTTTAATTATTGCTTATTTTTTTATCTCATTACACGCATTACGAACTCACAACTTTTTTTATTTTTTTTATTTTTTTTCACTTTTTATTATTCCAAATACACCCTATACATATTTATAGTGAAGTGACCTGTGTATGTCTTTCCCATATCTAAACGTCCATCATATATACCAAAACCGACCAACCATGTTCAGCTAAACTAAAAATTAATCCCACCCAACACAAGGCTGAAGGTTGACATATAGGAATTGGCAAGGACGGTGGCAGGAGAGGCAAGTGCCTCTCCTCAACTTTGGATATATAATTATTAAAATATTTTTGTTATTTTAGTTTTATTAAAAAATTAAAATTAATTCAAAATTTTTTCACATAAAAGTAATTTATAAGAATCAAAATCAAATATTTATTTATAAAATAAAGTGCATTTTTTATTACACTTATAAATACTTTTAAACATAATACCAATAAATATAACATATAGTGTAATAATAAATTTTATAAACAATAAAATTAATAATAATTATTTCTTGTAGCAATGAAAAACATTCTTATTAAATCTCAAATACTCTTAAAAGGGTCAGTTAAACCATTAAATTGTGAAAGATATATTTACTGACTTAATATTTAAAGATAATTTTCTCTTTTTCTAAAAGTAAAATAGTTTTTATCTTACTCTTAATTCTGATATAACTCGTTATTCTGTACTATGTGCCCCCATTAATCAAAATTCTGGATCCGTCTACGGGGAATTGGGCGTCACTACCGGAAAACTGAAACAAACAATTGTTTTATGGGTTGCGCCAGTTGAGGGTGAATAAATTAAATTTTGTATCTTTAAATTTGTGCAAGTTTACAAGAAAGATAATGGTGGGTTCAGGGGGCCAGATCATAGCAGTTTTGGCTCTAGCCGTATCAGCTGGTTGCAGCCTATTGTTCTTCTCTTATCTTCGTCGTAAGTTTCCAGTTATGAGCTCTGTTCCTCAAGATTCAGGGAGATGGATTAGTACTGGAGAGGTATATTTACTGAGCTCCGCGGCAAAGAATACTAAAATATTCTTCATCTGGTAAATATGATTCTTCCACTTCAAAGCTTTTATCATGGTCCCGTTAGCCCTTGGGAATGGGGCCAAGAAAAATATTTAGATAAGAGCATCTATAAATTTCTCTCGTTCCATAATAACATTAATAAAAAAAATAAAATAGAGTAAAATAATTAATAAAGGAGTATATTTATTATTTTTTTAATTAAAATAAAATTTAACGAGCCAACTATATAAATTTTAACAATGGACTTACTATCTATGTTGTAAAATTTTTAATTATAAAATATTGAGTGTCCGTAATAATTATGAATATCCATAGGGTTTGGGCCATTTGAGAGCCTATATTTTTTAAAGTTATATATTTTTTTAAATTTTTACAAATTTTTAGTTATTCTTACTTTTCGTATAGTTATTTTATTTTAAAATTATAAAGTTTATGTATTTTTATCAACTTTTACCAATATTTATTAATTTCTATCAACTTTGGAACAACTTTTTTGACCAAAATCATTTAATTGAATTATTCAACTATATTCAAACGGTTCTGTCAGTCTAAATGTTTATCACATTATATGAAATTCGTTTGAATAATTGACAAATTCAATTAAAAAATTAAGATTTATCTTTTAAATGCCAAAAATTAATTGACAAATTAAATTTTTGCTTCTAACTCTTACTAAAATTTGGCCTTCTAAAGTCCTCGCGTTGTTCCGTCTTTGATCATAGTTAAATTTGTTATCTTTATTTATTTATTATTACTTTTTTCAACTATTGTTGGGAAAATGAGAAGTAACCCTCTCAAATGATGATTGCAGTTGAAATGAGAACGATGATATATATGTGTCATAATAAAAAATAAGCAAATAAAAATAAAAATATTCTGAAAAAAAAAAGAAGCGAGACCAAAGAGAAGTGTTCTAGAATTCTGAAAGTGCAAGTCTGGAGATCTTAAATATGCATATTATTAATTAATAAGCTGTAATTCAATGATGTTCTTTGTGTGCTTAGATAATTCAACATGCAGCTGGCAAGGTCAAGAAGCAAGTGAGGTTTTCAGACGATGTCAAAGAACCGTCAATTTGTAACGAGGAATACGGGAGAAGACGACGGAGAAACAGAGAGAGTAGCACCAAGGCAATTAGAAACAAAAGGATTATGTATCTGCCAGAAAATCAGAGTGCACTGTCTAATGGTCTGAATCGTTATCGATCCCAAATGGCCACTCTCCTGATCTACACCGCCTGATCGAGCTTCAATCTTACCATCTATATATATAAATATATAAACTTAGATCATTCGACTCAATTTTGTACATATGTAGGATTTTGAAATTAATGATCAGCTAAAATAACAATGCCTTTTCACTTCTTGGGCCTAATAAAAGTTTAACCAACTAGGCCCGCCGAGGACCCCATCATATTCTTCAAATGTGCTTAATATCATACCTTAGAGGCACAGGTTCCTCCCAAGAAACCCAAGAAGAGAACACAGAGCCATCGTCACCCAGTTGGTATCCAGTTTCGCATTACCTATTATTTAACACAAATATGAATAACGTGCTACGAATACAAATATAAATAGCAAGTTTTTCTTTGAAATTTTGATATCCGTCGTGATATTACTTTTTAAAATGTCGAATTAAAATTCAACAGTACTTATACATTCTTATATTTTTAATTAAAACATATATGAATATATTAAAATCATTTAATTTATCTAACAGGTCAAAATTAATATCACGGAACTAACAATAATAGTGTTATCAACTGCCCCTCTCACTTTTTTTTTTTTTCCTTCCTTTGATGAACTTACAAATAATAAGTCAACTGTTAGTGGGTTGAACAGTCACTGACAAATGCAAGTGACGTCGCCGTGAATAAGCATGCTCAAATAAGTGTTTGGTATAACAAAAAAAAACGAAAAAAATGAGTTGAGTGATTTTTAAGTGTTTGGTGTAAAATTATATTATTTTTTAGAAATAAATAGTAAAATTTTTTTATTTTTACAGAAAATCTGTTGGAACGATTTTGAAATTCGTCAGAACGGTTTGGAAATCTTTTTAAAAAATATTGACAATGGATCTTATTTGGTAACTTAGACGACGGTAGTCACATTAAAAAAAAATTACAGTTATTCTATTAATCGAATTCGAGTCATATAATTTTTTTTAAAATTGTAATAGTTGTGAATATTTAAAAAATAATAAAAAATTTTAAAATTTTTTAAAAAATTTTACCTTAAAAGAGAAGAAGGTACGGCCAATTTTACTTTTCCATGTGATGTCCTCAACAGTCTTAGGCTTACGATCTTGGATTCACTCTCAAAATACACTGATTCCCACGTCTAGGAATGGCAACGATGGGCACTAGGTCTTCCACGGTTCTTTATCGGATAGGGTCATGGGGCGAACTTCACCCAATGCACACTCTTGAGTAGTGGCTGCGGGTTTCCTCGTACCAGAACGAGGGGCACCGGGTCTAATACTGATTTTCCCAGTATTTGCACTTAGATTCGTTTGGTGTGAAAAATTTGCCTTAGGAATTGTTGACATTGATATGGCTCTGAGAGAGCCTGAGCCTACTGCACTTACTGACACTAGCACAACATCTGAAAAGGAGTTGTATGCAAAATGAGAAATATC
>JAVXUM010000020.1:626802-638899 GCA_035590655.1 Pouteria glomerata | reverse complement strand
AAAAAAAAAAAAAAAAAAAAAAGTTACATGGTTGGGCCAGGCCATTCCTTTTAAATTCAATGGACAACAATTTAGTCCCTGATGAAAGCACTCACACTTGATTGGGCTAGAACGAGTCGAACGAAGGTCCACCAACTAGTGTAACCTCCCAACCCAACACAGAACCCTTAAACCCAAACCAAAACAACGCCATCCTCCATCATCCACTCGCACTCGCAGAGAGAGCTCGAGGCCATGCGTCGCATTGTTGGACACACTTTGGCCATGTTTGTTACATTAGATATGGAATTCGACGGTAAATATTATTTTATTTTTACTTTTTATGTGATATTTAATATTATTATTTTTTTAGAATAACTAATGACATTTCATCAGAGATATTATTTCAAAAAAAAAAAAATAAAAAAATTATAGTTAAACGTAAAATAAAAATTAAAAGTAGATCACTATCTCCTATCCAACTTTCAACTTAATATTTAGGAAAATTTGTTATACAATTGGCTCAGCTTGATGACTTTGACTTGTAATCAGTCATAAGTCTATTTTTTCTTTCTTTCTTTCTCTTTTTTTTTTTTTTTTTTTAACGTAATTTGTTTTATTAAAATTTAGTTTTTAGACGATGAATTCCAGGCCCAACGTAAACTTGAACTAACTTATGCATATACTTCAAAAGATAATGCAGGCTTCACTCACCCGATATCCATTTACACACTAATTCATATATTAGTTATATTATATAATAATATCTATTATTTCGCTTACAATGCATATAAATGTTTTTCATCTTTAATAGATACAATATGATATTTTTGTAATTTAATAAATAATTTTTTTTATATATATATATTGACAGATAAGAATAGTATTACTAAACCGGATCCCTTCCCAAAATTGCCACGTAGACATAGCTTGACTTGGGGGTACAAGAAAAGAAAAATTTACAAATTATTCCCTTAAAAAATATAATTTAAAACTGGAAAAAGGAGGGCACACACGAAATGGCTGCCACAATTTATGTGGTAGGAAGAGGCTGACAGTTTCCACACAGATATGGCATGCCAAGTTTATGGCCATAAAATTTTCTAACTAAGCTCAAGCGAACATCGATCCTGTCCTCTTTATTTAGGCCTTTCCTTCTTGCTATATATATCTATATATAAGTATGTATATACATTTCTCTGAAATCTCCAGAAGCTAGCCGCAAAGCTCCAAAAGGTCAATTTAATTTAAAGGAACCAAACGGAGCACTAATCTCAGATAATATTCTCTTGCAACTGCCTGTGCTAGACAAGAAATACCACATTCCATGGCGGTCCTTAGCTTCCAAGCACTTCAGTTTCCAACAGTCAAAGGTTGTTCCTCACAAAGGCGATTGAGTAGTTGTAGTAGTAGTAGCGGCAGTTGGAGTGTCCGGTGCCGAATTGCGGAGGTGTCGGGAGAGCCGGCGCCTATGGGACAGAAGACAAAGTACAATGATGGGCTGTTTGAGAGGGCGTTCATGACTCTGTTTGCTTGGAAGATGGAGAGTTTTGCTGCTAAATCTGAGGGGAAAGAGCAATTGAAGAAGAAGGGTTGGTTTGAATATGACTACGAGAGCTTTGTGGAGGTGTCCAAGAGAGTAATGCAGGGAAGGTCTCGGTTGCAGCAGCAACAAGTCGTCCGAGAGGTCCTCTTGTCTATGCTGCCCCCTGGGGCTCCGGCTCAGGTATGCCTCGGATGGAATAATAAAAGATTGAAAATTTTAATTTATTAAAATAAAAATTTTAGTCTCAAATTATTACTTTTTTTTTTCAGAGAAAACTTCCTTTATATTTTGGTAAATGTATAAAAAAATATATGGTACTTTTTGTTCTCTCCGATGAGTAAATTTATCAGATTATATTCTAATGATTATTAAAAAAAAAAAGTTTAAAAATTAAAGCAAAAAAATAAAATAAAATTATAGAGATTCAAAATTTTGATAGTTAAACCGCATATATAGTGTATGCACTACCATTCCTTATCACATAATTACTTTATTCATGTTTTATTTTTCGTAATTATATATTTTTAATTTTGTTACAGTATAAAGATTAATGAAGTTGACCTAATTTAGTTATAGAAAGATTAATTTGATTTAAATGAAAATCTCTCTCATTATTTAGGAAAAAGTTCAGTTATATATATGTGTTTCTCTCACTTTATGGGGAAGATGTCAAGTCTTCCCCTTAATGACGTATTGGGCAAACCAGGCATTTGAAATTTTGTCTTCTCTTCTTTATTATTTGTTGATCAAATAAATTTTTTTCTAGTTGTTAACTATTTAGACGAATCTTCTGCTTATTCAGCTATATATGTTTCTCTGGGTACTTGAGAAAGAGTTAAATCTTTCTGATCAAGAAATGATGTTTGAAGCATTTACAATATATGGTTGCAGTTTAGGAAACTATTCCCACCAACAAGGTGGGCAGCAGAGTTCAATGCTGCACTAACAGTGCCTTTCTTCCACTGGTTGGTTGGACCTTCTGAGGTAAATCCTATTTATAAAACCACACATTTGCCTTTTTGTTAATGTTATGTGGTTGATGTTGTCTCATTTTGCAGACATTGTGCATATGTTACAAAACTGATGAATTTTTCAAAATTATCTGAGACTATATAATACAAAAAATGATATTAATTTCACAGCATGAACGAAACTTATGTTTTGTGCTCAATTGTATGAGATGTACTAACTGGTGATAGACCTCTGCACTACAGGTGGTGGAAGTTGAGGTAGATGGGGTGAAGCAAAATAGTGGAGTCCATATAAAAAAGTGCAGGTAAAAAAAAGGCAACTTTGTTCAAGAACATTGTACATCAACACATTAAAAATTTGAGGTATCTATAGGTCTTCTTATATTCGGCAACAAAAAATGCAAGGTTGTGGGTGTCATTTGTCATTTCTTTTTCCCTTTAATTTATTTATCACTGATATATTTTCTAAAAAGGTACCTGGAGAACAGTGGATGCGTAGGAATGTGCGTGAACATGTGCAAAATTCCCACTCAAGATTTCTTCACCAATGAATTTGGGCTTCCATTGACCATGACTCCGAGTAGGCTCTTCCACTCTTATCAGACTATATATATATATATGTATCTATATATTCATACACCTCTGAAACTATGACTAAAACTCATTAAAAAATATTTAAGAATGATTATGGGTGTGGTTGGTGCAGATTTTGAAGATATGAGTTGTGAAATGGTCTACGGCCAAATTCCACCACCATTTGAAGAGGACCCGGTGTCTAAACAGCCATGTTATGCAGAAATTTGTAAGTTAAAAATTGTTTAGTGCCGTATTTCCATTACCAAGCAGTGGATAATTTTTGCGCTTCTATCTAATTCCTGTACCTTCAACAGGCTCCATGGCAAACCCCAGCTCTTCCATCTGCCATAAGCTACAAGCTTGACAAAATTCAAACCATATTTGTTGCAGACTTGCAGTACTTGGAAACAATTTTTTCAGTTGCTGGGAATAAAATTGCATACGTTCCTCTCTCCCCAGACCCTGTATCTGTACGTAGAGAGTCTCATGTACTGGGACTCTTTATTTACAAGACTAAAGCCATCTTCTTTTGCATTTCTCGTCCACTTGCTATCTAATAGTGCCATTTACTATTATACAGCATGGTAATTTCAAGAAGGTGCGACATTAGGATGCCGTAATTTTGCTGTGGGGGATCCTAAATTATGCCATTCAACACGTTCGGGCAACAAAGTTTGACAGAGATGAAAATTTCTCTGTTTTGGCAGAACTGTATATTTTTTGAATTATGTACAAATTCACTTGGGAAGCAACAACATATATACCATATGTTTCAGTGAACCTCACAGTATAAAGAAATTTTGCTTCTATCAAGTCTCTTTCTGACTGTATTTGGAAGTTATACCTAAGGTATTTTTCTCAGTATTTATCTGATAGTTGGTTTTACACGTTACTTATAAACCTTGGAAAAATGCACGGAGTTTTTTTTTTTTTTCCACAAGGCATGACAAGGGAAACGTCGAGTCTCAGCAGTCCACAAGGCATGACAAGGCCAAGTTAGATAGTTCAATGGCCCTGTTGGAGGACCAAAAGGCCTTAATCGCGGAAGATTAAAGAGTGAATCAGCAGGGCCTCCAGTGGACTGCCGAGACTTTCAAGCACGCTTGGTGGGCACCTGGATGTTATTTGGAAGGCCCCGTTACGGAAAAAAAAAAAATGAAGGAATAATTTTCGTGGCAACGAAGAGGGAGTCCAAAGGTAACAACTCTTTCAGTTGGAAGACCTGCTGAGAGAATTAGATAAGTTGACAAGGCATCGATGAATAGGTCGATGAATGACCTGACACGTATACTAGCTGAATATGAGGTTGCTAGTGGTATAGTGGCCAAGAAGATATACGGGTCCTATTGTGCATATTCATCCTACATCAAGTTCGATTGTCGAATTGTGGAGACAATATTGTGTTCGGTAATCTGACATAAAATTATGGAGCAAAATTCGTTCCTATCGTTGCTATTGGACATTTGGCCAGCCTCAACCTTAGTCCCAGGGATACTTTCCCTGGCCTCCAACATATTGGAAAGATATAAGAAAACCCAATGGAGGCCCTAATTAAGAGGATCTTATTCCCCACTCAAAAAGGGACGATCTAAGAGAATCCTTAAAAATCGCTTGGCAGGCTAATTCAATTGAATTGTAATTACCTTACCCTTTTCTCTATCTCATCACTTTCAAGGCTCCTCCCGTTGAATATTCACAACTTCTAGCCCCCTCTTCATTGAATCAAATAGAGATCATTTCGTCAAAATTACGTCTACGATCTCATACATATGCTGGAAGCCAATGTTATTCAATTTTCACCTAAATATTATTTGGCGATTTTGATCGAGTCTTAAACTTTTTTTTAGAAAGTTCTCTACTGAAACATAATTTAATATCTATTTGTGGTTGTGGTAGCTTCTACTCCATCTATTGTTTATCACTCATAAGTTAAAAATTCAAACAAATTTATAGAGCGTTCGAAGTTTCAAATTTTTTTTAAAAATTTAAAAATTTAAAAATTTTTCAATTTAGTTTCTCTAATCAAAATATACCACGTATCACTTTTACAGTATTTCAACACCAACTTTTGAATAATATTTTTAAATTTTTTTGAAATTCTAAATACCCTAATCAGTTAATATGAAAGATATATATGTATATATATTTACATTTATAGTGAGTAGCCACAATTAGTTGGGGAATATGCCATTTTGGCAGGAGCTAACATCGCCGCAAAATGATTTTAGCCAGAACGACGTAAATTCAAAGGGGGTATGCCGTTGATTATTCAAAGATTAGTGGCACAAACCTTTGACGTGTCATGTCCTTTTTTTTCTTCAATTTTGAACTATTGGCAAGCAAGAAGATGAACTTTCCACGAAGAGGAATCCAATTGTAGCTAAAGCCGAAAAAGAAGCTTTCAATTTAGTCTCTTGTCGTGTGTCTTTTCAAGTTTTTTTGAAACTAGTGTGTCTTTCTAAGATAGAAAGTCCAAAATTCAAGCCGCGACCCATGCCCCCAGCCCTCCAGCCGAACGCACTTTGAAAAATTGATGCTTGAGTCTCCACGTGACACATTCATAGTTCTTCTGAAGTACCAATCACATGCTATCAAAGTCATCTGTATATGTATCGTCTATCTAACTAATAAAACCGCTCATGCATGCAACCTTTTCCCGACTCTCACATTTTCTCTTTATCTGCTACCGCCTTTTCGCTTGTAACCATGCAACCTCTCAACTCTTGTACATGCAATTGCACCTTCACATGTGATTCACATCAACTCGTCCGTGACTTTGCTAGGGACAAAACATTCCTACGCAAAAGCCAAAGCCAATTTTCACATTTCGCTGACAAATGGCCTCTGTTTTTGGACTTCTTCTGTGGCTTTTTAGTGTACGTTATAACCTAAATTATTATATATGATTTATTTATTTAGATAATTACATGGATTGGGTCAAACTGAGAATTGGTATGTAAAACGCAGAGTTCTTGTAAGTACTCTTATGGAAGTCCGAAAAGTATCATGTTCTGATTCCAAGTTTGATTTTGGATCCAGCCTGCATTGCATTTGAAATTTATTGGGTTTGATTATTATTACTTATGGTTACGAATTCTAGTATTATCTCATATTCTTAGATGCAAAAAATTATTTTGTTAACATTATGACGTTGGTGGAAAGTTTATATGTTAAATAATAATATACTTTGGTTTACTGATTATTGACAAAGATATAACTGGTTTATTGAATCTGAGTGATAAATTAACTAATAAAACCTTGAATTGCTCTCCGTGATCATTAGTTTACATCTGCCTAAAGTAACCGGAGGATTTATTGGGCTTACTCGATTTTTAACACTCGGTCCCTAAGAGTAAAAATGCACACAAACTAGTCCTTATACTCTGAATATTCAAAAAATAAAACATAAAAAATAATTGGTTTATTGAAATTAATTCTTGTTCATTGATTAGCATGTGTAAAAATTATATTTTAAGATGACAACTAAATCTTGCTTTCAAATAATATTTATTAGGCATTCACTGGGCTTTTAACCCATTCTTTTTTGTTAATATTCATGTAAAATGGAAGAATTCTAGTTAAGGATTGTTGGTACGATTGAGGACCTAATACTCACGAGTTATGACTTCTAGTTAAGAAATTTTGATACGATTTGAGATCAGATACTCATAAATTATGATTCATTGCTTGATTGCTTTGAATTTGATAGACATAACTAGATAGCTTGATTGGATATCACTTAATTTATTTTGATTGGTGGTTAATTTGAGAGAATGTTATTCAACATCTATTAATTTATTTTATTGTTGTCAAATTGTTTAATTGTTTTAGGTTTGCATGTCACAGGCGAAGACATTGTAGTGCACTACCAATCACATCCTAAGGAAGCGTGCGACCCCCCAACCCTTTAATTACGCCTTTTAGCCGAACGCCCCAAATTTTCCTCACGTAATTACCGCATTTATTTAAGTTTTGTCTGCCTTAGAATCCTTTACATTCCTCCCGCCCCCGCCGGGGTAAATAATATGAATTGAGACCGTATATGTATTTAATCGATATTAAATGTCATTAAAATATGCCCGTGGGAGCACATCTGCAAGAAAACTAGTAAGACACGAGACTAAAAACAGTGAGAAGTATGCTCAATTTTTTTCTTTATTTTAGGGGGATGAGGTTTATTTTATTGCCTCACCACGCAACCGCAAAACTTCCGGTTTGGCGCAGTTGATCCCGTGAATGACATGACTCTCTGACTCTATCTCAACGACCAACGAAATCCCCCAACTTCTTTCTCCTCTATAAATACCACCTCGCCCCAAACAGAGCTCAACCCCACAGCAATACTTTCCCCCCATATTAATTTTATGCTATTTCTAGCATAGCATTATAAAATTGATAGAGAGGAAATGGCTTGTTCCACAGCTTATAAATTGACATTGTCAATTCTGTGCTTAACCCTTTGTTCCCTTACCTTATCTTGCTCGGCCTTCACCTCTGCAGATTACTCCGATGCCCTTGAGAAGTCCATTCTCTTCTTTGAGGGTCAGCGTTCCGGCAAATTGCCTCCTGATCAACGGCAAAAATGGAGGGGTGACTCTGGCCTATCAGATGGCTCCTCTTATCATGTATAAAGAAATACCATGGCCTTGTCCTTCATGATTTAATTTTACATATACATACATAAATATGTAAATATATCTGTATATGTAATAAAATTAGTGAGGTTTTAATTGGGTTTTGATTTCTGCAGGTTAACCTTGTTGGCGGATATTACGATGCTGGAGATAATGTGAAATTTGGCTTGCCAATGGCTTTCACGACTACAATGTTAGCGTGGAGTGTTATTGAATTTGGGAGCTCCATGCAGAGCCAGATCCAGAATGCCAGGGCTGCCATCCGTTGGAGTACTGATTATCTATTGAAAGCAGCCACCGCCACGCCTGGCACCTTATATGTCCAAGTGAGAAGAGCAAAAATGCTTCTTCATTGCCGTGACTAATTTTCTTATTTATTTACAACTTCAAGAAAATAAGTTGACACAAAAAATGTATATTGTACAAAACCATATACATAAAGAACACAACATATAAATATAAATGCGGCCGTAACATGGCAGAGTTAGTTGAACTTTACCCAAACTTCAAAGTGAAAAATCCTTTCACGTACTTATATTAGGACGGATTGATTTCTCTTATTCCATACATGTCCAACTTAATTAATCAGGTTTAGTAGTTGAACTTGACCTATCAATGGTGCAGGTAGGGGATCCAAACCTGGACCACCATTGCTGGGAAAGACCTGAAGACATGGACACGCCACGAACTGTGTACAGAGTTTCCACTCAAAATCCAGGATCTGATGTTGCAGCAGAGACTGCTGCTGCTCTGGCTGCTGCTTCAATTGTGTTCAAAGATTCCGATCCTTCTTATTCCTCCAAGTTACTTCAAACCGCCAAGACAGTAAGCACTCATAATACATAATCCATGCATTCTTTTTTTCCCCATTTTTCTTGTTTGACAATCACATTACTGACAAAGCTGATTATAATTTGCAGGTGTTCAATTTTGCAGATAGGTACAGAGGGTCTTACAGTGATTCTCTTAATTCAGCCGTCTGCCCCTTCTACTGCTCTTACTCAGGATACCATGTAAGCTGAACATTTTTCTGCTTTCCTTGAATTGCCATCAATTTAATTTACTACCTAAATTTCCTAACAATTGTTGCTTTAATTAGGACGAGCTTCTATGGGGTGCCTCGTGGCTTCACAGAGCTTCGCAGGATGCTTCATACCTGGCTTACATCCAGTCCAATGGCCACACTTTGGGAGCAGATGACGATGATTTCTCCTTTAGTTGGGACGACAAGCGGGCTGGAACAAAGGTTCTTCTTTCCAAGGTACTAATTCTTCTTCAACTTAGGCCCCACTACTCCAAGACTGTGTTTGTTTGATTTGGGAGATTAGATAATGGGGTATAAGTAATCTCATAGGATAATATATGAGATTAGATATAATACAAAATTAATTTTTTATGTAGGATTGTTTTTTTAATGTTTGGTTGGTGGGATATAAAGTGAAATAAAAAATATGATTTAGCATATGATGTGATAGAAAATAATTTTACATTTTTAGATTTTGGAGAAAAATTAATCCAGATGTGAGGCATTAATAATGCCTTACCCCCCTCCTGGGATTTCTTCTCCACCAATTTAACGGATATTAAATTCAATTTGGATTCAATATCATTCAACTATTTTGTTAAACAAACATATTATAAGTTAGATTTCACGGATATTTACTCCTATCCCTCTTTTGTATCCGGCTAACAAACATAGCTTAAATCTATAATTAGATCAAATTTTGACACTCAGCTTTTTTTTTTTTTTTTTTTTTTTCCTCCCTACAGGGCTTCATAGAAAATAATATCCAAGAATTTCAGTTGTATAAAGCACACACTGACAACTACATATGTTCTTTAATTCCTGGATCACCTAATTTCCAGGCGCAGTACACCCCAGGTGAGAAACTAAACTAAACTCTCTGTGAAGAGACTCAAATCTCAATGATAAAAGAATTAACGACTAAAGTGTTTGAATAAATGGTTTAACAGGGGGGCTTTTCTACAAAGCAAGTGAGAGCAATCTTCAGTATGTGACTACCTCAACATTCCTCCTCCTGACATATGCCAAGTATCTGAGCTCAAACCACGGAGTTGCCTCGTGCGGGACTTCAACCATGACAGCAGAGAAGCTAATTTCACAGGCAAAGAAGCAGGTTGACTACGTACTAGGTGATAATCCAGCAAAGATGTCTTACATGGTGGGGTTTGGGAAGAGATATCCACAGCATGTGCACCACAGAGGATCCTCCCTGCCATCTGTCCACGCACATCCTGGTAAAATTGTTTGCAATGATGGGTTCCAGTACCTGTACTCCGGCACGCCCAACCCGAATGTCCTTGTCGGAGCCATCTTGGGTGGTCCTGATAGTAAGGACAACTTTGCAGACGATCGGAATAACTACCAGCAATCTGAGCCAGCGACATATATCAACGCGCCGTTTGTTGGAGCTCTGGCTTTCTTCTCGGCCAAATCCACTGCAAACTAAGGCCCCTTCGTGCAGGTTCCAGCAAGTGGATTAGGAAATTAGAAACGCGCTTATGTAACCAAATCATATTAGATATAAAATTTGCTACATTTCACCTCTCCTACAATTGACCTTGCGCAAAACTAACCCTTCTAATGCTAGCGACAGTGTCAGAAACTAAAGAGAATTGTTCTGTTCAGGTCAGTTGCAACCGGCTTCACATATTTAGATAAACCGTTGAAATCCATCATTCGCGACCGATGTTGGCATTGCTCTCAAATACTAACTGTCTCATAATTTGGAATCAAGCAAAATTGATAATGCCTGGTTTCAAATTAATTTCACCTACTTCAAAAATTTATGAATTTTGTTATATGGAATAAACATGTTTTTAAATCTCTTTTAAATAAAATTTCGTACTAAACAAATATAAATTATGCATTTAAACTAAAATTCCATTATAAAAAAATATGCTCAGAGAAAAAAAAAAAAAAAAAAATTAACAGTACAGTAAAAATCATAAAAGTTATACCTCGTAATGCAGGATGCGTGTAGTATATGAACATAGAATAGTTAATACTGCAGGATGTGATTAGTTATTATATAAAAATAGGATGGTCGATGGTTTAATAACAAAAGATTAAGAAAATATTGGATACCACAATTTCAAAACATCATTAATGCAAATCTTTACAATGAGCTTATGTGCCTACTACTACCATGTGAGTTTCTTAGGTAGTGTTTGGACGGAAAAAAAAAAAAAAAAAAAAGTTAATATAAAAGTGATAAGGGATAAAATTTAAATGAAAGAAATTGATGAAAGTTAAAATTTTTTTTTGATATTTTTGATAAACCAAGCACTCATATTAATATAAGTCTATATACTAATATATAACATAATATGATTGACGAAAGGGATTAATTGTTGTAAAATTTTTTAAATAAAAAAATCACTACAAATTTAATATAATATGGGATCCTTTAACTTACATCCCCTCGAGTGCATGACAAAGATAACTTTTTCGGTTAACTAGTCCGTCAATTGACTAGTTTAATTAAGTCAAATGACAAAACTATCTTTGTATATATATCTAAAAAGTAAATTTCACTAATGCCTTTTTGGGTCTAATTTAATTTTATTAACACCTTGTTAGCAAAATTAGTTCTTAGGAAAATGTCATTCCATGATAAATTTAATTTGATTAAATAAATAAAAATATCATGGGTGGTCCAATCAAATTACAGAGGAAATTTTTTTTAAAATAATAAAAATTATTATTAATATTATATGAAAAATTTGTGTAGGAAATATCTTTTCTGGGTAAAAGTACAATGACATTTTTATTTTCTTATTAGAGTATTGCACAACATTTTTTTGTACGAATTAGGGAAAACCACCTGCTGGGGGGTTGTGGGTTATCTAGCTCTTTAGAATAAATAAGTTAATTTTTAGGCTGGAAAAAGCCTTGCAAACACTAAAGTAAAAAAGCCGAGAAATTAGAGCTTTCAACTTTTCCACAGACATAAAAATGTTTTTGTTAACTTTTTAAAAACCCTCGTCAACCAATCTCCACAACTCCTAAAATACTTATGTACTGTAAAATTTTAAAATAAATTTATCAATTAATAAATTATATTTAAATAAATTATAAAATTATATTTAGAAGTATAATTTTAAAAAATTATCATTACCAAATTTTAGTGAGAATTATTTTAGGAAAAACTTAACTATTATTTTCTTTTTTTTTTTTTTTTTAAGAATGAGGGCAGAGATAAGTGAATAAAATAAAATAAAAATAAATTGTGATATGATTTTGGGGCCTTAACAATTTTTGATATGATAGCTAAAAATTTAATATTAAATAGACATCAGAAATCTTTGTTGGCAGGCCCTTTGGACTATCTTAATTTTTTAGACCTTAATCCTATCAAAGTGATATT
>JAVXUM010000020.1:601803-617316 GCA_035590655.1 Pouteria glomerata | reverse complement strand
AAAAAAAAAAAAAAAAAAAAAAAAAAAAAAAAAAAAAAAAAAAAAAAAAAAAAAAAAAAAAAAAAAAAAAAGAAAGAGAGAGAAAGAAAAATTGCATAGAAAATAAAAAATTCAAAACAACCAGAAAAAAGAGCAAAATTTTTTACCAAATCTTACTAAACAGAACTCCATCATGCAAATATTTCTATACTTAAAATTCTCAAGTGTTTAGAGTGCAAATATCCCTTTTTTTTTTTAATTTTGTTAAAGAAAAGTCACTTCTATAGATTCCAAAACCTAAGTTTGTCCTTGAATCTTCAAGATTTCCACTTCACTTGACAAGACTGATGGAGTAATCATGATTTTGATAATATAGGAGATAGCGAGGCCAAATAAGGCTTTGAAATATGGAAATACAAGGATATGCATGTTTTATGATTTCGTAACCTAAACTACTAATTTTTATCAAAACTCTCAGGTTTTATAGAGAACGGGTCTAAACTGGCTGATATAGACCGGTTTGCTACAGAACTGATTGATTCGGTTGTGATTTCCAATGCATAAATTTATGCCATGGATAAAAACCCCTAGGAGGATTAATCTGCGCTTTTGGGGGGATGCCGCTAGCTGTTGATTTCATGTTATAGACTTGTAGATAAATCCAAGGGCAACTAGAGTTGGGAACTAGCAAGTTGTATTGGGGCTATGACATTTTTGCATACATGATCTGTTAATTTGCTGAAGTTTGATTTTGATCATGAAACTTTCCACATTTGGTGAATGAGCATGATACCATTCGAGGGGCTTTGATCATTCAACTATCACTATTAAATTTCCTAGAAAGTTATTGTTGGACTCTCAGTACATCTCATTATGACTACGTTCCTTCCTAAAAACTGATGCGCATATTGTAGCTCATCTACTCAGGGTAAATCATGTACTTCACCAGGTTTAATTCTTTGAGGTTGTGTTGTGACCTTTTATTTGTAATCTGTAATTTGTTTTTAGTCAGTTGGCTCGTTCTCTTCTTCAAATACAGCCAAAGGCAGTTGGCAGTTTGCTACTTGTCAAGAATATTATTAAGGGACATTTGCTTCTGTGCTGCAAATAGACTTGTAATTTTGTCAAACTACAATCACTCAGCCAACCAGACATATAATTCCTCTTTGCGCTTGTATATTATTCTCTACTTTCTTCTTGTCTTGAGTACGTTATACAAGCCTCAATTTCGGACCTTGCATTGTAGACCTGAATTATACCACACTGCATTGCATTGGTTTTTTTTTTTTTTTTTTTTAATAATTTGCATTGGTTTTTTCCCCTCTCTCTCTCTCTTTTCCCTGTAAAAAAAATTAAAAACAAAAAATGCAAATCAATAGACGAGACTACTGCATTATTGGGTAGGGGGCTCAAATAATGCGACCTACTCTTATTTGCAAAGATTTCATTTCTAAAGTTTGAACCCGTTACCGCAAATCGCAATGGAACAACGCTATAGTTTTTCTCCACAGTGAGAAGATCAAAATTATTGGTTTGGCCAGAAAGTCTTCATTAACTTTGTGATTTTACCAAATCATCTGAGATGATGTTTTTTCCTCTGGAGTTTAAAATCAACCAATTCTGGGCTCCACCCCTCAAAGACTTTGATCCAAAAGAAATGTTTCAAGAGTAAGCTCTCTCTCTCTCTCTCTCTCTCTCTCTGGGGATTATTTTACTGCATAACCCAAATGACTTGACTGGTTCATGTTGTGGTCTAACCATTTGGCGGTGGGGTGGTTGTGACGTAGGAATCATTGCAGCAGGTAAGAGTCAGCTACCACTGATTCAAGGAATGGGTCATTTATTGTTCTCTCCAAAGAAAATAATTTTCTTGGATTGTCAGGATTTATGACTCATACAAAAAGAAATCAAGTGTTAGAAAGGAGGGGCGAATGTGATGCGGAGCTAAGCGGAGCGAAAGAAGCGGAGCGAAAGAAGCGAAGCGACC
The DNA here is from genome assembly GCA_035590655.1 of Pouteria glomerata. NCBI lineage: Eukaryota > Viridiplantae > Streptophyta > Magnoliopsida > Ericales > Sapotaceae > Pouteria > Pouteria glomerata. Next base: position 615,350 of record JAVXUM010000020.1, on the reverse strand, counting down.
GAGCGGAATCCTATTAGGATTAGGAATAGATATGGTTATAAATATTCTCTATGTAACCCGGTGATCAATAAGAAAAAGAACTCTCGACTCTCGCTCTCGTGGACGTACCCAGAATTTGGAGAACCACATGAATCTATGTGTTGATCTTTTACTATTTTTCTTTCATATACCGTGTGCATATGTGTAAATCAATCCTACAGTTTTAAAATATTTTTGCAGGTAAATTGTGAATACATAAAATATATGCTCCCTGCATATTATAAATTGTACTTTTGCTCTTATTATTTTTTATTTTATTTTATTTTTTTTAACCACAATTCATATGAAAATTTTTGGATACAAATTTTTGATCCCGCTTCTGATGGGACATTTTTGTAGTCCATGCTTTTCATTAATGCAAGGAATAGACAGAATTATTATATCTCTTATTACTACTAGCTATTAATATTAAGGGGAATAACCAATCGATGAGTCGGTGGTAAGTCGTGACCATTTTGGAGGGGGGTCGTCTGGTACAGTTTGGTGGTCCAATGACCTGCACGTCTCATTTTCATTAGGAAATTAAGGGTAGCTCATGTGCAGCAGCAGCTCAGACTCATCATAACGATGCATGCGTGTGCAATGCACTGCATCTAAAGACATCTATAGATCAGATTTGGGTGCCAATTTTCAATAGACATAGATATAATTGCAGTTGCAAAACTATGACACTTAAATATCAGATTTGGTGAGAAATTTTAATTGGCAAAGACATATAATATAATTGCAGTTGCCGATTGATGGGTCCCTAAAGAGGATTATAGAATGGGGCCGGGGGGTTTGCATGCATGTGGAGATTATTAAATGAACAGAGAATTGTCCCCACCAGCCCATCCCTTCCCTATAGTGTCTCCTTTATGTTCAACCCCTTATTTCACGGGTTATTATGCTGGTTTACACCTTTTAAGCTCTAAGTATATATCAAGTCACATCTGATTATAAAAAAGCAAAGCACACTTTTGGCTTAGTTTGTTTTAGACTCCATTTGAAATTTTAAAATTTTCTAAAAAATTTTATAAGTTTTTAATTTTCTCAAATCAAATTTTGTTACGTGTTATTTTTATATTATTTTAATATTAATTTTTAGTTTTTTTTGGGATACTTTTTGAAAACTTTAAACACCCTTTTAACATAAAATGTTCTTGTGGAAAACATTTTCAAGGAGAAATATTTAGTAAAATGTATTCTTTTTCAAAAAAAAAAAATTATATATGTATGTATATAATAAAACAAACAGAATTAGAATTGGAAAAGTGGGGGAAGGATTAAGCCATACCAATCACTAGCTTTAAATTATCAATACGTGAATTTTATTTTTGAAATATTACCGTCTTTAAGACATAATTTTTAGTAGATCGTCATGCATTCTTATTCTTATTATATCATCGGTCAAAAAAATATATATATATATATATCTTAATTATTGCAATGTGATTAAAGACGGTACATAACGGTACCACAGGCTGGACAAGGGCCACCAATCCGTATGATAATATGACAAGACACAGGATCAGCCAAGGAAGTATAATGGGAGGAAATTTTCAGTATATAGTTTCATGTTGCAGCACAGAAAAACCTATGTTTTCTTCTGAACAATTTTCTCTAATATCCTGCTAAACAAACGAAAGTTCTTGGGAGCAAAGAAGTGCCGGTGGCTCTCAAAGTTTTGACACAGTTCCGAGCCATCTATGTCCACTCAATTACCCCCTTAGTACTTTTACTTGGCCTCGGATTTCTTCCTTTTTCACTGTTTTTGGATGACTTAATTACCATGTGGATGCCAACCTGGAACAGAGCTGGTTTAGGAAATGTCTAAACGAAAACAGAACATTTTCTTTATAACTAAAAACGGAACAAATTTTACACAAGAGAGAGAGAGAGAGAGAGAGAGAGAGATGGATGGATGGGGTCAGATAGATGAAAGGATGACATAGACCGGAGGCTACCTCTACCTCCATTCCACTACCATATTAATTGCGAGGAGGTGCATATGATGTATCTTTCCCTTTCACAGTCCACAGCTTCAAAGCAGCAGCTTACAGAGAGAATAGATAGAATGGACCAACCCCCATAGGAAAAGAAAAAAAAGGAAAAAAAAAAAAAGGAGACACTGCGCCAAAAGCTAAAGGGAAAAGCAGAACAAAAAGCTTCTTCAGAAGGTGGGGAAAGAAAAAGGCAGCTAGGTAGGCGGAAGAAAAGAAGTATTTATCAAAGCAAGATTGGAAGACTAATGGAGGAGATGATGACGATGATGATGATGATCAGAAGCAGTCCAGAAAATCCCAGAAATGAGTCCATTTCCATCTCCGAAGACCCCATCACCAATTCCACTTTCCCAACCTGGAAGTTGTACGAGAACCCATTTTATTATTCTCAACACCCACGTTGTCATCAACAAAAACCAGACCCCCAGGAACACAACCAACTTCATCGTCTCCACCTCCCTTTATCCACACGTAAAATTGCTGCGTCTTTCTGGGATCTGACCTTTACCAGGCCTGTCATGGACCCAGGGCTTGACATGGCTAAAGCCCAGATCATCGAATTGAAGGCTGAGCTGGAATACGAGCGCAGGACCCGGAAGAAGGTGGAGGCTGCGAATAAGAAGCTAGCCAGGGAACTCTCGGAGGAGAGAAAGGGAAGAGAGGCCTTGGAGAGGGTGTGCGAAGAGCTGGCTAAGGAGATTTCGTCCGATAAAGCGGAGATCAACAGAATGAAGAAAGAGATGGAGGAAGAGAGGAAGATGTTACGAATGGCAGAGGTGTTCAGAGAAGAGAGAGTTCAAATGAAACTCACCGATGCGAAGCTTCTGCTGGAAGAGAAGATGCTGGAATTGAAGATGACCAAAAGGATGCAAGCAGGGTGTACTTGTTCATCTCCCAAGGCTGAGCCAAAGAATCAAGAAGAAATTGCTGCCACTGTTAATAATACTGCTGATAGTTTCTCGGTAGAGCCAGTGAGGTGTTTTCCAGGTGATCAGAAGTCATCAACTTGTAATGTTGTTGACAGCAATTGGATTGCCAATTCACTGTCGATTCAGCGAAAGGCCTCGCCAGAGCCCGAAAATCCACATATAAAGCGAGGGATCAAAGGGTTTGTTGAATTCCCAAAAGTGGTCCGAGCTATCGGATCGAAAAGTAGGCATTTGGGTACAAAGCTGGAGTGTCAAAAGGCTCAGCTGAGGGTACTGCTGAAGCACAAGTGTCCCATTCGATCCAATAATCTTATCGTGAGTTAAAAAGGTCATACTGGTCCTTAATTGCTTCTCATTTTAATTATGTTTTGTCTGCCTGAGTTTATTTTCCTGTTTTCTTGATCTATTTCTGCAAATCAAATGGATATGTGACTCTGAAAGTACTTTTAGTTTGCAATTTGTTGAATATGTGATAAGATATAAGATATATATACATATATATATATTTGTTTTCCTAGATAATATGGCGTCTGAAATCAGAAAGTTTTGCTTTGGATGTGAACTGGGATTTGTTGCTTTTAGATCTGTCTATAGTTTGACTTTCCTTGTGTCGTAATTTTAAAAATTTAAGAAAATTAAATAAGATTTACAGGGGAATCTGAGAGAAGGTGATTTCGGGGAAGAAGCAAAGGTTAAACATACGGAGGCATAAACACGAGTTTTCCATTTTTTTTTTTTTTTTTTTGGTCGAACTCAGAATTGGCCTTTACTATTCAAAGGACGTAAAGGACCAGAGGCAGAGATTGTTTAGAAGAAAAAAATTTAACAAAAAGTATTATAAAAGTATAATAAAAGTGTAATTAATTTGAAATAAAAGTAATATGTATTAAAATTTAATTTGAAGGAAGTATAAAAAATAATTAAATTTTAATAAAATTTGATCAATTTTGACAGGTTGAACAGCACCTTTATCAATGCATGCGTGAGGTGAGGGCTTCTGAAAGCAAATATTTCTTTAAATGGTCACGTGACCATCCATTAACCCAATACATTGAATTGATCCATTTCATGGGAGATTTGCTAACATAACTAACAAAAGATCAATATTGGCATAAATTATTAAGTCTTAAATTATTACATTTAAAAGGCTAAACACTTAAATGAAATTTAGACAAAATTTAAAAAACGCAAATTATGATTTACTTTCTAAGTTAGTACATAAGTGGAAATTTAACACGTGATGAAAATGTCATCAATTTAGAGTGTGTTTGGAGTGATAAAAAATAAGAAAAAAAAATATAATTTGAGTTAATTTTACTTATTGACATTTTGTGTTTCAAATAGAGTTTTTTGAAAAAAAATAGTAATATTTTTGGACTTATATGGTAAAAAGTATGAGAGAAAAACTTTGAAAACAGTTTTTTAGATCATTTCTCATGGGATTATATTAGAAATTTTCTTACTTTTTCACAGCAGCGTCAAAACCGTTAGAACTGTTTTACAAATTTGTTCTAACGAATTTAAAAAATTTTGGATAAAATAGCGACAATGGTACTCATTTAAAAGTTTTTGATTCGAAAAATATAATTGTCAAAAAAAATTTATACACTCAATTAACCTCCTTACAGATTTTTTATTTTTTTAGTGAAATATTGAAATTTTTAAATATATCGAGTAATAGTGGGAATGTGTAATAGAGAATTTTAATGATATATAAATGTTATTGGAGATTTATTTTGTTTGTTGACACCCCAAATGGTGCCTTACTAAACAAAAATCCAAATCAAAATCATTGGCACGTTTGGGGCTCAACAAAATAAAAAAAAAATAATACAAAACTCTACAAATCTCTACAAACACAAAGTTCGAGATTGTAAAATTTAAATTTTTTACTCACTGCGCAAAACCTAAGAGTGTAAAATTTAAATTTTTTACTCACGACACAAAATTCAAGATATTAACTTTTTATTTTATACAACTCCAAACAAACCCCATATTATGCTGGCATCTTCATCAATTGTTTTTAGAATGTTTGTAATGAAGGATTGAAGAGGGACAGGTATGTAAATTCAAAATATCTTCCCTTAAGGCCCCGATTGGATCCAGCAGAAGGCAGCCGCAGAAGCTAATCCGGCCGGATATAAGTTGATGGGACATTTTTTGCATGGTTTGGTAAAATTTTAGAGACCCCGTGAAAAATTTCGCTTGCGAAATATTTCGCAGGAGAAGGTGTATTAAGGTGTATTATTTTTCGAGAGGGTTTGAGGTCACTAAAAATAATACGGGAGAAGGTGTATTATTTTTGGAGAGTGTTTGAGGATAAAATTAGTATGTTTGGGATGACACAAGGATAAAAAAGTCATTTGACAATTTTTTATATCATACATTTAATCTTATATATCATTTTTAAAAAATTATACAAACCAAATACTATTTAATACCCCTTCTTAATACCACATCCAAACCAACTATTTTTTATCCACCCTTTATAAATATCACATCAATGTGGGCCCACCCTTTATAAATAATATCCCTTATTATTTTATACACCCTTCATAAATTATTCCCTTAAAATTTTAGCCCCATCCAATCGGGCTCTAAAAGCAAAGTCCAATTGGGAGAGGAAAATGAAGTCGTCTTCTTGTTTTGATAATGGCGAGGGAAAGAGACGGATTGTTTTCGGATACAAGAAACAGAGCAAAGATAAGCTAAACCTTTTTTATCCTTTCTTGTGGAAAATGATATAATCAAAATATTATAATAATATAGAATTTCTTATACATAAGAAGCACGATAATATATAAAATTTTCTCAATTAAGAATTTAGTACAATATTAAGGGGTTGTTTGGCATGCTGAATATCTCTGAAAAACTCTAAAAAACTCTCAAAATCTCTAAATTTCTCTAACACTTTTTACACATTCACACTTATTACAACTTTAGAAAAAATTACATAATTCGAGTTCGATTAATCAAATAGTTATAATTTTTTTAATGTGACAACTGTTATCTAAGTTACCAAACAAGATCCATTGTCAATATTTTTCGAAGAAATTTGAAAACCGTTCCGACGGATTTATCTATAAAAGTCAATATTTTTTACTATTCATCTCTGAAAAACGTGGTTTGTCACCAAACACCTAAATATTACTCAAACTACGTTTTTCATTATTTTTCGTTATTTTTCATTACACCAAACACTCCTTAAAATTCATTAGAATGTGTTGCAGTGTACTAGTGTCCTCTTTTTTTTTTTTTTTTTCAAAAAATATATATATGTTTATATTATATATCAAAATTAAATTCAGTCACTGAATTTTAGGAATCAAGGGGCACTTTTGCTCAGTGTTAATTCAGGGATTTCTGTTGTACAACATTCTACTGTTTAGAATGGGTGTCCTTTACCCTCCTTTTAAATATCTCATTTCTGAAATAAATAAAAAGTACAATACAAGTGATTTGACTTATTTTGAAATGTTTAAAATGATAAAAAATAAGATAAAATGAGATAATTTGTGAATTCGTAATTCGTACAGTGAGATAAAAAGTGAATAATTTTTAAAAATTTTTAAAATTTTTTAGAACTCTTCATCAAAACAAACAATGGTGTTTATTTATAGAATTAAAATTTAAGATTAAATTTTACGTTCGTGAGACCCACGCTAATTTTGTGCTTGGTTAAAAAATGTAAGAGATGATTATTAATATTTTTGAACTGCTTATACCCTATTTTAATATCAGGGGCAGGTGAAATTACTTACACTCTATATCTGAATTTATTTTCTACTAAAATTTAAAGATTTAAAATTATTTTTTATTATATCACATTTTAAATTACATATTTTATCTCATTTTATATTAAAGTAACCAAACACCAAAAAAAGTAATTTCTCATAAAAAAATTAATTCTCATATTATATTTAATTCTATATATTATGTCCATCCTCCAATATTCATAATCAAACATGACCTAATAATTTTATCTTTTCTGCCTATAATTGATAAAACATGAAAAATATGCACCTTTTTCCTATTTTCTTAACAAGTGAGCTCAATTAATCAAACGTCGTACCATTTTTTCAAAAGATTAGAAATTTAAAATCTCTCGAGTATAATAAATATAGTAAAATTGACATGTATGATATAAAGTTTCACAAATTATCGAACCATAACAAATTTTTGATTGTAAATTCAAACATTCTCAGTATACAAATTTGTAATGTTTTATCATATATGTTGAAAGTTTGATACAAGTTACGTCAACTATTTAGAATTCTCTTTTAAAGTTCGTCGGATAAAATAATTTCTAAACTAAGTACGTACAGACTGGGTAAAGGCCTAAATTGATTTGAAAAATTACGCATGTGTTCTGTTAATAATTTTACTCTTATTTACTTAAAAATTTTACTTTTGCCTCAATATTATTAAAATTTTGTTTTTATTATTATTATTATTATTTTTTTTTTTTTTACTTTTGTCCATGTTTACTTTAAAAATATAATATTTTCTCTACTAATTATAAATTTTGTGTCTGACCGATAATTAGGCATTCATTTTCATAGTATATTTTCTCAATTCAAACGTCCTCTAACTGGGAATTCATTTTCATCATGTATTTTCTCAACTCAAATATAATGCTAACAACTTCTGTGATTTTACAGATAGTCAAACGTATTACAAACAATAAAAAAAAAAAAAAAAAAAAAGTTAAAGACCCATCATGTAGTCAATACATGTCCAAGACAATTAATTTATAAAAACTCATATGTCAAGTAAAGTAGGTATATTATCTTTCAAAGAGGTTGTATATCTTAGAATATTTCTCTCCCCTCTTATATCTATTTATGTGTGGTATTTTACATATAAAAGTACGCATAATACTTTGACTTTAGTAATATATTTAGGCTGTGCTTGGCAGCTTAAAAAAGTGTAGAAAATTATTAAAAGTTTGTACTGTTACAGTAATTTATTGTTTGGTGAAATAACAATTTTTGTCACTTTTTTGTTTTGCTACAGTAATTTGATATGACAGTAGATCCTACTTTTTTATACTTTTCTGCTCTGCTATAGTAAAAAAATTTACCAAACACACAAAAATTGTCACTTTTCTGTTCTGCTACAGTAACAATTTTACTAAATACCTAAAAGTTACAAAAAAAATTACTAAAAATTACATTTTTATTCACTAAACATATCAAAAATTAATACTAATAATTTTTAACAAAAAATTACTAAAAATTGTCTAAAATTGTGACTACCAAACGCCCCCTTAGACCAAATTGTACATATTAAAATGTACACTTCCATTGACATTTAAAGGCTTTCGTCCTAAAAAATATCCAACATTTACGATACAGATTTAAGAATATATATGTATAGGTTTGGTGAGAAGTTCTGCCATTGATAAAATTGACTAAATATGGAGAAAAATATTCTGATCAAATGCATACCCATTTAGTCATTGGTTGCCTCTTCATGTGCAAGATCTAATGTATTGACTTCAATTTATTTATTAAATCAATTAAACAGCTAATCTTAAAATATTGCCTTTTTAAAATGACAACAATTGTACACATTTTATATAAAGTTTAGACATAATTTGATAGGTTCATCCTCCATCTCAACTACATGTTTTAATTAAACTTAGTTATCAAGCTACAAGTTTTAAAAAATTAGCAATATACGTAACAGACGTTCATCACCAACAAAACTCCAATAATGAGAATTATTAAAGAAAAAAAAAAAAAAAAAGGAGGGGAAAAGAAACTGACGTTTCGGATGTGGGTAGTAGTTACATTATTTTTTTAATGACAAAGGCTCCATTTGAAATAACAAAAAATACTGAAAAATGATAAAAAATTTTAAAAAAACTTTTATCTCATTACATAAATTACAAATTCACAAATTATCTCACTTTATCTTATTTTTTCTCACTTTTTATCACTCCAAACGCACTCAAAATTATCCTTTGTTGATTTTTTTTGTTTTAAACAGAAAATCATCCTTTATTGGTTAAGCTTAAAATGATTAGCTTCAATAATAGATTTTATGATTTTACAATGAATTGTATCCCAAAAAATATGTCCAAAAAAAATTTATTTGGTGACTTTACTAGCGAAATTTTGCCCTTTACTAGTTATGTATTATCAATCAACTAAACAATAATAATCAATCTCACAATAAAAAAAATTAAAGAGATTGAGTGTAAAGAATTAGGAAAACTATTCACAAATAAAGGTGAAAAAAAAATCACTAGGGTCACAAAAACTAAAATTCTCTTCTATGCACAAATAATTGTAAGAAGAATTACACTAACATCAATAGTCTACACTTCCTATCCTTGTAACACCAATCACAAAGGATCCTTTCACCAACACATGATAAAGAATTTTCATCCACATTTGATAAAGAACACACATCTTCAGATTCTTTTGAAGAACTCAAACACAAGATGAAAGATAAATATTTCATAGCTAAGTTGAGAGAAAAGTCTCTTTGAAACACAATAAATAATATGTGTCACACTCCAAAATTTAAGGATGAGACCGGTCGTGAACTACAGTGCCTTATCCCATGGCACACGTAAACCTTCATAAACCAAACCACTAACATTAATTGTCGTAATAAAATAAAATTCTAAGTGTCAAATATAATTCTCCAATCAAAATTAATCAACTAGTCCTCAGTAATAAAAGCCCCAAAATTTATACAACTTAAAAAATACTTAAATTCTCAAACCCAAAGCACACAATTGAATTTTTCTATATGAAGTCACAGACTCATGATATCACGATCCCAACTAATCCAACATTTCTAACTATGATGTTCCTTTTAAATCACTTGAAAATGTTACAAATTGATAGATGAGCTAAAAGTCCAGTGAATAATTTATCAAACCAGATATAATAATAACTTTAAAAATAATAAATTTTCTAATAAATATTTTAATCAAAATTACAAGTAAATAATTTTCATGCATAATTTTATAGAATCTCAGAACCTGCATGTCAGGGTGCAATAACATTCCCAATTCAACCCGCCAATCACAATAGTGACAATAATATAAATATGTGGATATATGTGAATAAATATCAAATGTGCAAATACAATTTCTCGTGGGCAGTGCCCGTTGCATCCAACATCACATTTACAGTCACCCATTTTGGTTCCTAAGTTCTTCCTTAAGCCGATCCGATTGATGTCATCACGATTTTTACAGGTCTGTTCTTATAATCGTTGAGAACTAGGACCACCAGAGTTTTCATGAGTCTATTCCCTGGTTGCCAGAATCACACCACTTAAGGAACATATCCCTTGGACTTTTATTTCAATCTTAATATCCATAACTAAATATCCATCACAGTCCCATGAATTCCAAAATTGAACATTAGTGTTCAAATAATTATTTGCATGCTCAATAGCATAAAATATACAATCTCTTATCAAAATAATACAATTTTTCATGAAGAATGATTTAGAAAAATTTTTACCTCAAAACTTTTATACATGGAATAATTTATAAAATAAATACTAGTAAGGCAAACCATTCACCTAAAGTCCAAAGAAGCAATGTAAAAAAAAAAAAAAAATCAGAATATTTTGTCACTATCCTGAACACAAGAATATAAATATTTATTATTTTAAAATATACCTTAAAATTACAATTAATAAAATCAATAACCATAAAATCTCTCTCCGTCAAATAACTAAAATTAATAACTTTCACATTAAATAATTTTAATTAGCACTCATCAACAATATTCTTTGGCATCACTTTGTTCTTAATCTCTTTTTTTTAAGGTACTGCTAATACCTAATAGCCTATATATATACATATATAAATATATATGTATATATAAAATCTATCCAACTATTCTCAAACAACATGCCAGTAACCAATTTAATTATTTTTTTTTCAATCTTATAGTCTGTCTCATGTGTGTATATTTATACACACATATACAAATAACCCCTCAATCCGTCATATCAAGTCACGATCAATTTTTTTTTTCTCTGTCGACGACTTTCATCAAACCAAAAATATAATCCATAGATATACACTCTTAGCATTGTGTGTAGCCATTTTGTTTTTCAACACCTCATCGTATATGTGTATATATATACATACGTATACGATTATCTTCATAGATAAGTTTTCCCTTTCAATTTCACATCATTCTAGATCAATCAATTATTTTTTTTTAATTTATCATCAGTATCTCGTATATACGTATATATACACAATCTATTATAAATCTTAAATCTATTAAGAAAATTCTTATGTGTATATATACGTATACATATTTAGCAGACCATTAATCCTTTAATGAATTTTCCTTAATTTCTCATTCGTATATAGCATTCAATGAAGGAAATAAATAAATAAATAATACTAACCTTTGAAATCTCATTCACCTTATTGTAGCCCTTTCTTTTCTCTTTCTTTTTTTTTTTTTTTTTTTTTTTTTTTTTTTTTTTTTTTTCTATATTTTACACGTAACATAATAAGACCCTAGCTTGACAAAACCCTATTTATATACAATTTCATTAATCAAGTATCACGACATCTACTTAAATTACAGTGGACCTCCAATCATATCTCACTGCTTATAAAAATTCTTTAAAACATACAAGGGCCCACAATTACTCAAAATAAATAAATTAATAATCCAAATATGATAAACTCAACTAATTACTAATAAAAATATAATCCATAAATAAAATAAATAATTAAAAAAATCCAGGTTATAACAATATGATCTTTTTCTCTGTAGATGAATAAATGTCATAGACTAGAGTGGGCAAATGACCGGGTTTGAGTCGGATCATAAATGGGTTAATTAGATGAGTTGAACCCAATTATACCCATCTAATAATAGGTTATTATATGGCAGGTTGAATACAATTTATATCAAACTTGCAAATCTAATGATACTCATTTAATAATACTTTGATTTTTTTAATTAATATTTAATTTGGTAATAAGAATTTTGTTTGACTTTAAATTTTGAGACATCAATTAAATTTTGGTTTTATTGTGTATGCACGGGTTGTGCGAATTAAATATTTTTGTTAATAATAAATTTGTAATTTGATTCTAAAAATTTATTAAGATAAATTATTAATTAAATAAAATATTAATTATACCACATATATATATATATTTATGCATTCTCAAACACTGCCAACGAGTTTGCTAGTGACTTGGTGCAGTTGCGCACTGAATTAGTATTTGCACTTACATATATATATATATATACATAAATAGATATAGAGAGAGAAAGTGAGGGAGAGATATCTATTTTGTAATTTGAGAGTCTTTTCTCTTTGGGTTGCGATAAGAAGAAAAAGGGATGGCAGCTTTGTGACATTAAACTTGAGAATCATTCGATTAATATCTAACGATTTAGATTCATTTAAGTATTTTTTAAATTAAAAATAAGTGAATAAGTATGGACAGTTAAATTTTAATTTAACGATCCCAATCTAATATTTGGAATTAATATTGGAGAGCGATGTTTGCTCTCCCGAGTCCCAATCAAAATGACAATGACCAAATAACTGTGCTATGTGCATATGCATATAATTTCATCATTGCTATTTGAAACTAAGAGTGTTTTTTATTTACCAAACTTCATCAGAAGTTATACGAACTTACAAAAAAATTATCAATTTTCTCTAATCAAATTTTGCTATGTGTCATTTTTGCACCAACTTTTTTAATTTTTTGTCATTCAAACACCCTCTTAGGTAAGAATAGAAATATGTAAATCAATGACTGAGATCTCCACATTTTTATTTTTAATATTTTTTAGGGAAATATTTTGTCTATAAAAAAATACATATATTATACCAAATAATATGCTAGTCCTACAACACCCCTAATTTAATTCTCCAGAGCATATGGCATGTGATTATAGGAATTAATTACAATAAATAAAAACATGTTCCAAGATTAAGTCAAAGCATAATAATAACAATCAGAGCAAATAAATTTCCTCCCTCAATCATATTAAATAAATAAAAATGATATTTACATAAAATCTAACAATACACCCCGATGATACCATCCAAGGCGTATCTAGCTAAATAATTATCATCATAATAAAATCTCATAATGGAAATAAATCTGGAACTCGACCCATACCTTGGGTCACACAAATAGAAATACAATAATCTAATAATAAAATAAAATAACAAATAGGCCAATCCATTAATCTCAACTTAACTCCGAATGACTATTCCCCAATCTCATCGGTTCACCTGAAATATGGATGAGATGAGTAAACTTACCCAACAAATAAGACCATGCAAGTATGCACGAGTGAACAGTAATCAAACATATATCATATCTTATAACAATATCTACAAAAATATAATATCACAATGCACATAGACTGTAATGCGATAGTCAATGTATTCTCTAATTTTCATCTATCTCCAACCTTATCCTAGAGTAGGTGACGCTTAGCAAAGTACACGAGATCACTAACTGCACCATTTACGCTTATGGTAAATGACTCGCCCTAAAATGTGTTTAGGTTTTAACCTCCCAAGTGCAAGAGGGTAGTCGTAGTTTTAACTAGGTAAGTCC